>CAUYLG010072347.1:0-139490 GCA_963573385.1 Cacajao melanocephalus | reverse complement strand
CACACACCTACAACCATCTGATCTTTGACGAACCTGACAAAAACAAGCAATGGGGAAAGGATTCCCTGTTTAATAAAGGGTGTTGGGAAAACTGGCTAGCAGTGTGCAGAAAGGAGAAACTGGACCCCTTCCTGACACCTTACACTAAAATTAACTCCAGATGGATTAAAGACTTAAACTTAAGACCTAACACCATAAAAACCCTAGGAGAAAACCTAGGCAAAACCATTCAGGACATAGGCATAGGCAAGGACTTCATGATTAAAACACCAAAAGCATTGGGAAGAAAAGTCAAAATAGACAAATGGGACCTAACTAAACTCCAGAGCTTCTGTACAGCAAAAGAAACAATCACTAGAGTGAACTGGCAACCAACAGAATGGGAAAAATTTTTTGCAATCTACCCATCTGACAAAGGGCTAATATGCAGAATCTACAAAGAACTAAAACAGATCAATATTGTGAAAATGGCCATACTGTCCAAAGCAATTTATAGATTCATGCTATCCCCATCAAACCACTAAAGATCTTCTCCACAGAACTGGAAAAAACCACCTTAAACTTCATATGGAACCAAAAAAACCAAACAAACCCATCCAAAAGTGGGAGAATGATATGAACAGACACCTTTCAAAAGAAGACATATATGAAGGCAACAAACATGTGAAAAAATGCTCATCACTGATTATTAGAGAAATGCAGATCAAAAGCACATTGAGATACCACCTCACGCCAGTTAGAATGGCAATTATTGAAAAATCTGGAGACAACAGATGCTGGAGAGGATGTGGAGAAATAGGAACACTTTTACACTGTTGGTGGGCGTGTAAACTAGTTCAATCATTGTGGAAGACAGTGTGGCACTTCCTCAAGGACCTAGAAATAGAAAATCCATTTGACCCAGCAACCCCATTACTGGGTATATACCCAAAGGATTATAAATCATTCTATTTTAAAGATACATGCTCACTTATGTTCATAGTGGCACTGTTTACAATAGCAAAGACCTGGAACCATCCCAAATGCCCATCAATGGTAGACTGGACAAGGAAAATGTGGCACATATACACCATGGAATACTATGTAGCCATAAGAAACAATGAGTTCTTGTCCTTTGTAGGGACATGGATGAATCTGGAAACCATCATTCTCAGCAAACTGACACAAGAACAGAAAATCAAACACCGCATGTTCTCACTCATAGGTGGGTGTTGAACAATGAGAACACATGGACACAGAGAGGGGAGCATCACACACTGAGGTCTGTTGAGGTGGGCAAGGGAGGGACAGCAGGGGTGTGGGGAAGTTGGGGAGGGATAAGATGGGGAGAAATGCCAGATGTACATGATGGGGGGATGAAGGCAGCAAACCACATTGGCATGTGTGTACCTATGCAACAATCCTGCATGATCTGCACATGTACCACAGAACCTAAAGTACAATTTTAAAAAAAAGTCTTTATAATTGTTTTATGCCTCAGGAATAATGGTTGATGTCCACATGATTGTTCCAATTCAGTGATAGTTTTATTTCTAATAACTTTTACCCCATTGTAATTTAAAAATGCTTACGCTGTTCCAAAGATTTTGTTTGTATTCCCAACCACTTCCTAAAATATATGCCCATATTTGCCTCTATTACTTTTATTGTTTCAGTGTTTTTAAATTTTGATCTATAGAGTTTATTCTAATGTACAATGTGATTATATGAAACAAAAATTATCTTTTCCATATGGCAAACCACATGTCTACATACAGTGTATTCAAAAAATCTGTTACCTTATAGATTTCTGATGGACCTTTATTGCATACTAAAACGTTATGCATAAGTGTGTTGCTTCCTGGATTTTCTATCCTGTTTAACTTGTTCTGTCTGTTCATGTGTCAATTTCAAATTTCAGTTATTGAAGATTTATAATATGTTTAGGTAAGGTTATTCTGCCCGCTTTGCTCCTTTTTAAAGAGCTTTTCTGAATATTCCTAATTCTTCATTTTGCAATGTATACATTAGGAGCTCTTAGTCTACTTCTAGGAAAGAAAAAAAGCATTTATTTTTAGTCACAGACTTAGCATATTGTTGTGGTTAAGAACACTGACTATGGGTTAAAATCAATTTCAATCTTGACATTTGTACTTTCCAGCAGGACATCTAGCTTTTCTGCCTCAATTTGCCTGTTTATAAATAGCAATAGAATTAATACACCCTACCTCCTGGAATTACTTAGAAGATTACATGAATTGATTTATGTTTAAACCTTAAAGAATGTCTAAGACATAAAAGAGTATGTAAATTTATATATTTTAATGGTATTAATTATATTGATATTAAAATGTGAATTGATATATGTAAAGTTGATGTCTCAATTATGCTGTGTACCCATATCCAAGATAATAATCTATATTTCCTTTTGTAGAAGTCCACTTTTTTTTTTTTGAGACATGGTCTCACTCTGTCGGTCAGACTAGAGTGCAGTGGTTAGATCTCAGCTCACTGCCACCTCAACCTCCCAGGCTCAGGTGATCCTTCCAAACTTAGCCTACCAAGTAGCTGGAACTACAGATGCATGCCACCATGCAGGGCTAATTTTTGGGTTTTCAGTAAAGATGGGTTTTCACTATGTTGCCCAGATTGGTCTGAACTCTTGAGCTCAAGAAATCCACCCTCTTCTGCTTCCCAAAGGGCTGACGCTACAGGTGTGAGCCACTGTCCCCTGCCAGAAATCTACTTTTTATATCCAAAAGTCTTTTTAAATGTTTTCCAATTTAGACATATTATATTTATTCCTAGCATGTTCCTTTTTCTGATTATTTTTCAATATAAATACCAGAATTATATTTATAAGATTAATTCAAGTGCTTGTAAAAAGTAATGGTCTACCATTTTATATGGTAAATGACGTATAGTCTACCAATTTAAAGGAATGCTATACTGAAGAAATAATACTATTAAATATTATTAAATATAATATGTCTAAATTGAGAAAACAAAAAAAAACTTTTGTATGAAAAAATAGACTTCTGGCAGGGCATGGTGGCTCACACCTGTAGTGTCAGCACTTGGTGACAAATAATAATAATACTATTATATAGTATTTTTCTTGAAGATAGCATTCTTTTAAATTGATAGACTATGTCCATAATCCTTGGCATTTGGATTGTTTCTAGGGTTTTGTTATTACAAACTATACTGATATGAATATTCTTGTACCTGTTTTATGGTGCACATAAGAATAAGAGTGGAATCATGCAGATTTTACTTCACCCTCTCATCCCAAATCAACGTCCAGTTGACTCAGTGTCATTTAATGAAAGGATCATACCTTTCTATGTATTGCAGTGATACCTTTGCCATAAATTGAATGGTCATATATGCATGGGTTTATTCCAATGTTCTATTTGTTTCAATCTGTTATCTTAACCAGAACTGGTAAATGTTTCAGTGGAAATGGAGGTTACTTACCTCTCCCCTGTTCAGATCTTTCCTTTTCTAGAATTCTTGAATTTTTGCTTTTCTGTTCCTGATTGCTTCAGAAGTTCTAGATGCCTTACATACATGCTTTGTATATATAAAAATATTACTGATTACACATTATGTATATAGATATATACATACATATGATTTTAACACTTTACAGGCAAATTTGCTGAAATTCAGAACATTTCTGGAGACTAATCTCAGCTCCAGAGATCTCTATTTTGGCTGAGGAATTCGTTGAGAATTTATAGCAGTCCAACTTTTCTTCTGTTAAATTATAATTCTTTCACTCTCCCACAAGCATTCTCCCAGATCTGATTCCTGGGGAACATGACCTGTGAGACAGATTTTATATTTCTCTCTCCATATATGTTATATATGTTTGTGTGTGTGTGTGTGTGTGTATACATGATCCTAAGTGCATATTTTAGTACCCTGTGGACCTCAAAGATGCATGCTGCTTATGGCAGAATGAGCATAAGCCAATCATCCTGGCCTCAGAGGCTTGCTTAGCCAAATGGAGGAACACATACACATACACATACACACACCCACACCCACACCCCCACACCCCCCCCCACAAACACACATTCACATCTGCATTTGAACTTTATCTGCTTTTTTATCTTAAGAAGTTCAACTGTACCTAGAACTTGATATATCTGTACCTCACTTTTTATAGTCTACAAAGAAAATAATGCACCCAAGATAGTCAGAAACCAGATCATTAGCTCCATATTCACCGTTTTTGGATAAAAAGCCAGTCCTCACCTTCCGGAGAAGGTGTTCCAGAAAAGGGCTCAGGGCTTGATGAGGGAGTGGTGGTGGTCCTGGTCACAAGGTCTTGTGTGAAATGCCTTCATTTATTATCCAATCTACTAAGAGGAATGTAAGATGAAAGCCCTGCTTACCAAAGCTACTGAGAGAACTTACAGCTAAAACTGTACTAGTGCTATCAATACAGGCAAAAACTAGGTACATTCAGCTTTAGAGTTTCAAATATTTTTTGGCCAGCAGTGCCTAAAAAGATGTGACTCCATCTCTCCAAGCTTTTGATTCCAGAAATAGCTGTACCTGAGTTGTTTCACACCACCAATGTTCCAGGAATGTCTCCATTTATCTAAGCCAGCTTCCATCCACCACGTTTTCTGAGGCCAGGGTGACTGGCATGTGCTCATTCTGCCATAAGCAGCATGCATCTTTGAGGTCCACATGGTCCAAGAACTATACACTGAGGATCATTGCCTCTACGTATTTGCTGAAATGAATAACCTCTTTAACTTTTCTGAGATACTAGATTTTGTTTCAGTAGGTCTTCAGCTCTTTTTTCAAAAAAGCCCAATACTTAGGGTCTTATTCCTGCTGCCATCTGAAATACCTACTAGCCTATTGCCAACTAAACCATAAAATGTACCAATTTGCCAACTTGGAAATGCTACTTGTCATTTATTGCTGAAAGCCACTTGCCTAGAATCTAATTGTAAAAACTAAACTGCATAATCATATAAGTCAGACTCATGACTACTAAATACTGCCAAACATCTACAGCTTGAAGACGAAAGCTGTGCATTGTTCTCATCAAGAGAGTCTATATAATTTGTACCTCCAAATAGACATCCTTTATAACACTAATTTAAATTAATTTTCCTCGCAAATCTAAAGCAGTCTCCTGCTCCAAGTTTATGTGAGAAGAAGCAGAAAATGTGCTACCTTCTGACTGGTTTGTCCAGAAGAATAAGAGGAAAAGGAAAAAAATAAAAGCTGCCTCAATATATCCATTGTCCCAATCTCAAAACTTCAAAATTACCAATTAAATATGTCACTCTATATATTCCGTAATATAAATTTCTCAATTCTATTTATATTTAATTTCAAAGCTATTTCATTCTCATAAAAATAGTTAAGAAGTAACTTATTTTAATATTCTCTATATGATTTTGTGGAAGAATCAAACTGTTTCCTTAAATGTTTTGTTGATGTTGTAAAATTATTTGGGAGTAGTAATGTTTAAGTGGTTGTATATGTGTGAGTGTGTGTACATGAAATGTTTAACTTTCAGGTTCAATTATACTAAGGTTATGAAAATGTTCTAATTTTCTAATTGTATATGAATGAGTTATGTTGAAAGATTATATAATTTTTATAGGAATTTTTTATTTAGACACATTTTTCAAGATTGGGCATTGACATGAAAGTGTCCATAATATTCGCTTCTCATCATTTTAATAACACTTGCAAATATGAATATTTCCTCAATACTAATTTTACTTATGTATGTCTTTGATTTTCTTCTTAGTCAATATTTCTAGAGATAAGACAATATTATTTTTCATAGTTTAATCAACTCAATATGTTTTGGTTTTATGCAATATTTCATCATTTTATATTTAATTTCTTTTTTTGTCATTTTGCTATCTTACAGTCCATTGTGATAGCCTTCTTTTAAATTGAACATAAATCTCATTAAACTTCAACCTTTATATTTTCTAATGTATCGATTTATGGCTGTAAATTTTGCTCTATTATCATTCCAGGTATATCCCACATTTGTATGCTCTTACAAGTTCTAAATAGTTTCAGCCTTTTCTCATGATTTCTTTATTTAGCAATTAATTTAAATTCACAAAGATATAATCTTTTAAGAGAATTATTTTATTTGATGATAAACTTCTATCTCTTCAGCGATAAAATGTTTATATGTACCTAAAAAATAAAAGTATCTTCTTCATTTTGTGTAGTGTGTTCTACAGGTTTATGTAATTAATCTTCTCTGCCTTCACATTTTTCTCCTCATGTATATTTACTAAAAGTGATGAGTTAAAACCTATTGTGATTATGATTTATTGAATTATCATTTTAAATATTTATTTTGGCTGATATGATTTGGTTCTGTGTCCCCACCCAAACCTCATATTGAATTGTAATCCCCAGTGCTAGAGGTGGGACCTGGTGGGAGGAGATTGGATCATGGGGATTGATTTTGCTGTTGTCATGATAGTACGTGAGTTCTCACAAGATTTAGTTGTTTAAAAGTGTTGCACTTCTCCCTTTGCTCACTCTCTCTCTCTCCCGCTGCCATATGAAGACATACATTTTTCCCTTTCGCCCTTCTGCTATGATTGTAGGTTTCCTGAGTCCTCCTAGCCATGCTTCTAGTAGAGCCTGCGGGAAGAAAATTGGCACCAGAGAAGTGGGGCGTTGCTATAAAGATAGCTGAAAATGTGGAAGCAGCTTTGGAACTGGGTAATGGGAAGAGTTTGAAATGGTTTGGAAGAATCAGAAGAAGACAGAAAGATAAGGGAAAGTTTGGAACTTCCTAGAGACTTATTGAATGATTGTGACCAAAATGCTGATAGTGATATGGATAGTGAAGTCCAGGCTGAGGTGGTCTCTGATGGAAATGAATAACTTATTGGAAATTGGAGCAAAGGTCAATCTTGCTATGCTTTAGCAAAAAGACTGGCAGAATTTTGCCCCTGCCTTAGAGATGTGTGGACCTTTGAACTTAAGAGAGATGATTTAGTGTATCTGGTGGAAGAAATTTCCAAGCAGAAAAGCATTCAAGATGTGACCTGGCTTTTTCCAAAAGTGTACATTCATATGCATGAAGAAAAGATGATGTGAAATTGGAATTTATGTTTAAAAGGGAAGCAGAGCATAAAAGTTTGGAAAATTTGCAGCCTGACCATGCGGTAGAAAAGAAAAACTCATTTTCTGGAGAGAAATTTCAAACAGGCTACAAAAATTTACATGTAACAAGGAGCCAAATGTTAATAGCCAAGATAATGAAGGAAATGTCTCCAGGGCACTTTAAAATTTTAAGTTTAAAAATTTTTAAAAATTTAGTACTCTTTAAAATATAGTGCTCTTTAAATTTAATTTAATTTAAATTTAAAAATTTTAAAGAGTACTAAATTGTATCAGAAGGATTAAAGAACAAAAGTGAAGTTACACGTCCCTTTGAGCAATGATCAGACAATTTGATCATCAATAAGAATACTAATTTCAATTAATTTTAAAACATCAAATGTGGTTTATTTAATACATGAGTTTGTAATAATACTAAAAAACATGGTCACTTTAGGAAGATGCTAATGTTTAATGTTTTATTTTAAAAATTGATACCATTTTTTCTTCCTTTCCTATAAAAACATCATTTTAGTGTAACCAAATAGTTAGTAAAACCAATTACTTTTATTATTAAAAAAAATATTGTGTCCTAAGGAATTATCAAGTTAGAACATCATAATTTTGCAGCTTGTAGTTAAATAATGGATCTAAACAACAATTATCAGTGTTTAACATCACCATGAGACAACCAATTGAAATTAAAATAGCATTTTGAATTGATCTTGTCAAATTATCAAGACAGAGAAACACTTTAAACACACTATATGACAGCATGAGATTAAAATAGCAAAATCTAATTGTGAAAACTTCTTTAAGACATATGACCCCACTTTTTCAATAAGAAAATTATAACAGAAAGAGAGAAAGGGAAAGGGGTGGGGAAAAGGGAGAGGGGAGAGAGAGAAAGAGAGAAAGTTGGAGTGGAGCTACAACTTAAATTCATAATTTAATTGTTAAAAATCATAGTAGATATATCATCCACTGGGATGAAAATTGTGGGAAGAAAATTGGCACCAGAGAAGTGGGGCACTGCTATAAAGAAAGCTGAAAATGTGGGAGCAGCAATGCATGAACCTTGTTTGGATCTTTATTCAGCATATAAACTGTTAAAAATTATAAATTAGAAAAACCTGGACATTTGTTGGTATTTACTAATAATTGCTGTACTCTTACATATTACAATGTTAGTTTAAAGAATTATTATCTCTTGAAATACTTTTGGATTAAATGGCCCAAATGCTAGAATTTATTTTAAATTAATATTATAGGGGATATCTATTAGGCAAAATAATAATCCCAGGAAGACTGGCTATGATTGATACTTGTTGAAACTGACGGACAGATATGAGAATTTGTTATATTTTTTTCTGCACGTAGACTATGCCCGAGGTTGTTCATGCTACAGAGCTTTTCTTTATACTTTTTCAGATTAGTCCTTATGTTTGTCATTTTTTCATTTATTCACTCATTGGGAATTTCTTTAGTCAGAGTATATCGACAGTACATTTTCTGTTTTTGTCTAAAATTTGTTTTCCACCTCAATTTAAAGATGGTTTTATTCTCTTTGTTAACAGTATATGGATAAGCAGAAGGAGATAAAAATCATCCGTCTGACTTTACCATTTCCAATCCACCAACTAAAATTTATTCCTCAGAGGGTTAACTTCCCCATGACTTCTGGGTTCTATCATCTATCATCCATTCAGAAAATAAGACTCATTCCAAATTGTGGTATTTTGTAGTCAAAAGCAGGTAAGAGTTTGTGGCATGGATAGGACATATACCCAAATAACTGAAATTAACTTTATGAAGCCAGTAACATGCCCCTTGGAAAAACTGTCTTGGCATTTTGAATAAATGGGTCATTTCTGCCTTGTGAATAGATAATCAATGGTCCCACTTTCTGACAGAGCCAGGAAATAAAGTATTTTGCAAACTTTGAGAAGAGAGGTATTCAACTGGTCTGCAAGCAACTAATCTACATGCACAATTTGAAGAAGAGTAATTGGCTTTGCTTCCTAGCCTTGAGAGATTTTAAAATTCTAATCTGGGCTGGGTGCAGTAGCACATGCCTGTAACCTCAGTATTTTGGGAGGCCAAGGCAGAAGGATTGCTTGAGGCCAGTAGTTTGAGACTAGCCTGGCCAACGTAGTGAAAGCCCCTCTCTATTAAAAAATAATAAAAATAAAGAAAGACAATAGAAAGGAGAAGAAAAGTCTAATCTGACATTTCTAATGAAAATTTCCAACAACACACTTAAAAGGAAACTATATGAACAGTCACTTTTCTAGCTGAATTTATGTAAATGATCAGGCCAATTTTAGTAAAATTAAACTTAGTTTACATACACATTAGACTTCTTTAGATTGTCTTTGATAAAATTGGGGTAACTGAGAGAGAAAAATTGCATGTCAAAAGAAAATTATAGTATACCTGTTATTAGATTCTAGCTCATTATTTTTGAGATTTTATTCCTTATTAGACATTTGGACTAAATCTGAATTTCTTATGGTTTCAATATTTGTATGTGAGCCCACAAACTAATATTTCTAATTTTCTCCAATTTTTCTGACTTAAAACCACTAAAACTAAAACTCATTTTTCCTGAAGCCCTATAAGCTAAAACTAGTCAATCTCATATAATCTAGGAAGAAATGACCATGACAGTTTATATGTAGACAAGTTTTTGTGCCATGCAAACTGCTATCTAGAAGTCTGTCAGATTGCCACTACCTTCTTCCACTCCAACTGAAGATGCTTCACACCCCATCTCAACCGACTGCCCTCAAACTCTATAAGAAACTAACGTATAGTCTGCCCCAGACATTAAGTTTACTTTTTTTTTTTCTGTTTCCGAAGAAATGCCTTTTACTGAAGAATCATTTGCCTGCTCCATATAAAGGCTTAACTTTGCTGAGACCCCTGCAAATACCACTTCCTGAAATGAGACACAACTGTTTAATAGGACTGACCTATTCACAGGAATAGAAAACTGGTTTAATGCGATCTTTTACCACTCAGCTACTAACCTATTACCTATTTTTTTTTTTTTCCTTTTCGTCTGCATCCATCAGCTCAGCTTTTAGTATGCGGAACTTCTAGGAGAATTTCAGTCAGGGCAATTTGGGGGCACAGAGAATGATACAAGTAAGTATGATGCTTTGGTATGCTGAACACTTTTAAATTAAGGGAAACTATAAGGCTTTAGAAGCTGCTTCAGAGCCAAGGACTTTCTAACCTTTTCTTGTTTCTTCCTGCCACGCTCTGGGAGGGGCTCTCTTTCTAAGTTCCCTTATCAGACTGAGAAAAACTTGTTCCCAAAGAAATGTAATTGTCTTAAAACTCCCTCACTAAAAATCTCACAAAATAAACAGAAAACAGTAACCACTAGAGAAAGAGAAAAAACTGTTAAGTCCTCACCATGCTCAGACAGACTTTTCATCTATTCTTTTGAGGCAGATCCAAGAGATTACCTGAGAGGTTTTATCTGCATAATAAGACAATTTTTGTTACCAATAAAGTTCTATCCTTCACCTTCCTGCAATTTGTCACCGTCTCCCCCAGAACTTATAGGAACTTTGTTTTAGACCATTGTCTGCTCTTTGGACTCATTCAATTCCCATGGAAATTATTTACCATCCCTCAAAACTGCCTTCATACTCAATTTCCCTCTCCCCTATAAAAGATAGTATTTAAGCCTCAACCATGTAGTTTTTCACTGAGTCTCATATTTTAAATGGCTCCTGTGCATACTCAATGTTAAGAAATTTGTATGCCTATTCTTCTGGTAATTTATCATCCTTTCACTTCAGCAAACTAGAACCTTCAGAGAGAAGGGAAAAATTCCCTTCACCTGGACATTGTTTA
Source organism: Cacajao melanocephalus (assembly GCA_963573385.1). Taxonomy (NCBI): domain Eukaryota; kingdom Metazoa; phylum Chordata; class Mammalia; order Primates; family Pitheciidae; genus Cacajao; species Cacajao melanocephalus. The sequence goes on along the minus strand of CAUYLG010072347.1, from coordinate 128,519 downwards.
TGTGCATGTGTGTTCAGTTGTGGGGAGGGGTTGACAATAAATTAACTACTTTTTAAAATAAAGATTAAAACGTGGAAAGCATGAAAACTGTGAAAAACAAATCAACATAAATAATCGATCCAAGGAGACCAATATCCAACCAATAAGAACTCCAGAAATAAACATGTATAAAACAGATGAGAAGACATAAGATATAATTTGTCAGACAAATGCCATGTGCCTTCCAAGTTCTCAATAGACAGAATGAGAAGGAAGAATTACAAACCACACCAAAATGTCTTTGTAGAATGCTAAAGATAAAAGGAAAATGACAAGAATATTTTGTTTCAACTTTTAACATGTTTTGTATAGGGAAAACAAGATTATCTACTATATCTATTAAGGAATAAGGCATCACATGATTCATGATTAAGACCTGAGTATCTGAGACCCAATATCTGCTGGAAAATGGTTTTGATCTAAAGAACAAACAAAAACAAACAAATTATGTGTCAAGAGTCATAACATAATGTAGATATTTAGACATGTGTAAAGTACCATATACCTATAATCACCCAAAGTGTTCATCTTGCATGCTGTCCAGAAAAGCCAATGCTTAGAGAACAGGAGGTTTTTGCAGAAAAAAAGAAAAAAAGAGTGTAATAATTACAGGGTCAGCCAAGGGGAAGTACAGGACTTAATTCTCAAATCTGTTTCCCTGGTAACTCAGATGCTACAGGTTTCATGGATAATTTGGCAGGCAGAGTATAAGAGTTAAAGAGAGAGAAAAGAAACATGAAAAGTAGCTCAACAGTCAAAGACAGGTTTGTTTTGGAGAATGAACCTGAGAGGGGTTTCTGGCTAATTTCAGTCAGGAGCACTCTGTCTTACAGACTAAGAATATTTATTGGGATGAGAGAGCTTATAACAAGCTTGAAATTTTTCTGTGTTGGGGAGAAGTTTATGGTGGAGTTGGAATGTCTCTGGCTGTGGGACAGGTTATCTTGGGGCTGGCATCTCTCTGGCCCTAGGGGAAGTTATCTCAAGGCTGGCATGTCTCGGTTCAGGGAGGGGTTTTTCTTACGGTTGGAATGTTTCTGGTCAGAGATATTATTTGTGGTTTATGGTCATGTTGACATTAGCCATTAGTCTGATGTCCTTTGAATTTAGGCAGTTTTTGATCAAGGTGAACTTTAAAATGGCCCTGCTTGTCCAAGATGGCAATTTTCCTGCTCTGATGTTCCACAGGGGGCCTGGGAATGGGTGCTGCTGATTGGCTGGGGATAAAGTCAAAAGAGTGTGAAACATGATCCTCATGCACTGAGCCACTCTCTGGGTGGGGACCACAGGACCAGTTGAGTCATGAGTCACAGTTCCAGGCGTAATCAGTCAGTGGACAAAATGGAAATGTCTGAAAAAGCATCTGAAAAGACCAATCATAGGTTGTACAAGAGTGATGTTTTATCTCTTGTAGCAAATGGGGAAGTCACAAATCTTGTGACTTCTAGCAATATAGCTCATAAGCAGTTAAGGGATTATAGAAGAATAAACTAGGAAACAATGGCTGGTTATCATTTATGCCTATATTTTAGGAGAATTCAGGCCCCTCCCATAATCCTTATCTTGAAGCCTTTCATTAGTCTTACAAAATCTGTTTCATTCCCCAAACAAAGAAAGTGTCAGTTTTATGGAGGGACTATGATGATCCTTGGTTCAAAGTTAAACTATAAGCGAATTTCTTCCCATGGTTTGCTTGGCCAACTCCTAAGAATGAGCTAGCACAGTCAACCTAGGAGGGTAGAGGCAAGATGCAGCCAACCATGCTAAACGTCTCTCACTGCCATAATTTTTGCAAAGGTTGTTTTATACCCACTCATGGGAAGTTCCTTCAAAATGAAAAAGGGAGTAAAGAAAGAAAAACAATACTCTTGTGATACAGTCTCTAACACTGCTGTAAGGTAATTGTGGAAAAAAAGAGAAAACAAGTCAGCAATCACATGTGAGTCATACTGTTTTCCTTATTTATTTATTTATTTATTTGAGATAGGGACCCCATCTGTCACCCATGCTGGAGTTTAGTGGCGCAATTTTGGCTCACTGCAGCCTCCGCTTCTCGAGTACAAGCGATTCTCATGCCTCAGTCTCCTAAGTAGCTGAGATTACAGGTGTGTACCACCAAGCCTGGCTAATACTTTTTGTATTTTTAGTAGAGACCAGGTTTTGCCATGTTGGTCAGGTTGGTCTCCAACTCCTGATTGCAAACAATCTGTCTGCCTCAGCCTCTCAAAGTGCTGGGATTACAGGAGTGAGCCACTGTGCCTGGCCATATTGTCTTCCCTTTATTCAGCTGAAAAATACATCACATTGCCCTTTAATTGAATTTATATTCTGCAAAATATTTATTTTTAAAATTTTCTCTAGCTATATTTTCTCCCTGGATTGTCAGTAGTCCTACTGCGAATGGTGACTGATACATAATGATGACTTTAAAATGAGTATCTCTGGCCATGATCTCTCTTTTGATGTCCAAATTTGGAAACGTAATTGTTTACTTGGCATTTCCCATTGGAATACATAATAGATAAATCAAACCAATCATGATCAAAATAGAACTTAGAATTCTCCTGTCCTTTCCTCAATCTATTTATCTTCCACTTTTCTACATCTGAGATGCTATAATCTTCTAAATTGTTAAGGGGTCTTGGAAGCCAAGACTCTTGGCCCTCTACAGGTTCATGGAAAGTCACCAAGAGGAGGCAGATTGATTAACAGGAAAAAAAGACATGCTATTTTTTTAAGGTGTATACACAGGAGCCTTCAAAAAGAAAACAAACTTCCCAATAAGATACAGAAGCTTATATGCCATTTTCAGGTTACAGAGAAAAATGGGGACTTGGATCTTGGTAAACAGGTTATGAGAAATAGGAAAAGAGGAATTTTAGTGAGGGTCAATAGATAAATGATGAATAGGAACAATGATTAGATCTAGAAACAGTCTTTTTCTTTTTCGTGTGTGTGTGTGTGTGTGTGTGTCTTTGCGTGACTCCAGTTCAGGCTGGAGTGCAGTGATATGATCTCACCTTACTGCAGTCTCAATCTCCCAGCTTGAGCAATTCTCTGACCTCAACCTCCCATGCTGTTGTAACTATAAGCACACACCAACACATTCAGCTAATTTTTTATGTATTTTTTGGTAGAGATGCAGTATCACAATGTCTCCCATGCTGATCTTGAACTCCTGGAATCAAGTGTTCCTTCTGCCTCAGCCTCCCAAAGTGCTAGGATTACAAGGCAGGAGCCACTGTGCCTGATCTCAGTAATTTTCTTGACAAAGGATCTGTTCAGGTGTGGTTACATTTTTGGTCTTCTTTTCTGCAATAGACCATGGGATAACAAGGGGGGCACAAGAAAAATTTTCTCCTTGGTGGGTCAGTCCCATCATTACGTATATAGGGGAAAAAAATCTCTTTCAGCACTTGATCTCTAAATGTTTTTGTTTTATTTTCTTTTTGTTTTTTTTGAGATAAAGTTTCACTCTGGTTGCCCAGGCTGGACTGCAATGGTGCAAACTTGGCTCACCACAACCTCCGCCTCTCGGGTTCAAGCAGTTCTCCTGCCTCAGTCTCCTAAGTAGCTGGGATTATAGGCATGCGCTATCATGCCTACTTAATTTTGTATTTTTAGTAGAGATGGGGTTTCTCCATGTTGGTCAGGCTGATCTCAAACTCCTGACCTCAGGTCATCTGTCAGCCTACGCCTCCCAAAGTGCTAGATTACAGGTGTGAGCCACCACACCCAGCCTCTAAGTGTTTTTTGAAATACTCACACCAGAGAGCCATATTTTGCAGTGAAACATATTGATTTCCTTCAGGATACAGTAATGGCTTCTTGCATCCAAGCCATTTACACATCTCACTCTATCAACAAAAATGTATCTCAAATCCAATCACTTCTCTGTCTCTGCTGTCACTACCACAGTCCAAGCTACCATTATTTTTTAATTAGGATTAATACAATAGCCTCTGAACTGCTCTCTCTGCATCATTCTTGTTACTTATTGTCAATTCTCCACTGATTAACAACACCAAAAATAATGACAATTATAATAAATTTAAAGTGCCATCCACTGGCTTTTCTTAATGGAATAAATTTTAAACCTTTTGTGACTTTGTTATGGTTTATGCCTAATTATCTCTGAAGATGTCTTTTACACTATACTAACTCTTTCCCCACCCAATTATTTCTCTCTCCTTTTAGGAAGGAAAGAGAGAAAAAAGGAAGAAGAAGGAGGAGAAAGACATGGAAAAGAAGAAGAAAAAAGAAAAGAAAAACAACATTTTTCTGTCTGGGCCTGCATACCTTACTTTGCTCTGGCTGGCTTTTCTAGTCAAGAAAATTTTACTTTAAATGCCAACATTTCAGGGAGTTCTGCCTTGTGATTACCTTATCTGAAGTATTTCCTGTCCCCTGCCTGACCTAGTAAGTCTCTATTATGCCACAGTGTCTTTTATCTTCACAGCAATTAACTTTTTCTCTAAACTCACCTTTTAAAATTTTTATTTGTTTATTCATTTATGTCTTCCCCATTAGAATGTAAGTTCTATGAGAAGGGACTTTATTTATTTATGTATTTTTGCACTTCCCAAAAAAAGTACCCCTAGCCATTACAACAGAGTCATATTACGTACTGAACCAAAAAAAAAAAAAAAAAAAAGCCAAACACTAGAATGAATGAATGAATAAATAAATGAATGAATGCTGTCATATGGGAAAATTTTACCTAAGTGTTATTTATATATCTTAATCTCCTTAGTGACAGCAACATCAAAAATTTTAAATTATGTTCCTTACTAATAAATACATGCAAGAAAACCATCAAAGACAATTTCTAATTAAATATTACTGTTGTAAAATAGTAATGATTTAGCTGATATTATCATTCAAGATTTCCTGGTACTTGAGTTATTTTCTTTAAGAGAAATCAGAACCGTACAGTTATTTTTAAAACTTTAAAATTAGAAAGAGCAATATGATCTATGCCAGACATTCTGCATGAAATATCATTGCAAATTCATGCCTGATTTAGTAAGTGAAGAATGCCATTTTCTTCAGCATCACTGTGATTTGTGGAGCATGGAAAAATAACAAAAATAGTTTTGGAGAGGAACACAAAGGAATTTTATCTTTATCATAAGTTTGATAGAAATATTTAAGTCCCAGACATGTGGTAACATTTAGGGGCAAAAAACTCATTTAAGGTTTTATGATTTCCATAAGTAGAAATGCTTGGAATATTTTTAGGGAAAATGAATTTCTGCTAATCTATCAGAGTTCTAAGCTGTGGTAACTAAGATTGGTTTCCTTTGCAGTACTTGAAATACATTTTCTGAAAATTATTAGTATTTTGATAGTTCATTTTGATGCCATTAGTAAAGGGAGCAGCACAAAAATGACAACTAGTACTTGTCAAGATAATTGAAACAGAGAAATTCCATTCAAGACATTCGTGAAACATGTCTATGTTATTGTTAAGAACAGAAATGACAAACTTCTTAAGACCACATTTACGTAATTTTTAACTAAAATCAATTTTAATAATTAAAACTAAAAATTGAAAAAGTGATGTATGTACCATAAATTGTAAACAACCGAAAAATCCCATCAGCCACGCTGCAGTCAATTACACCATTGTGCATAAATGCAGCAAGAAAGACTCTTTCCAATGTTTCTTTCTCAGACTATTCATGAGCGTAATAGACCGTGCTGTTTCAATGCAAAATGCAGTCAGTTCTTTATTATCCTCACTAATGGTGCAGATAATCCAAAGTGTTAGATAATCCCCAAACCATTTATTGTGGCATAGAAATAGACCTTTTAAGGTTAAAAAAATCCTTCTTAAAATTGGGGTTGATTTATCCACTGAGTGTAGAGAAAACTGAGACCTTTCCGTCCTTGCAGTCAGCAGACAGAAATTAAGGTTCTTCTAGCCCTTCATTAATATTACAAATTTTAGTCTGTATTTTCATTCGGTGAGACATTATTTTGCAACATTTGCATAGCTTTCTAAAAAAAATTTACTTAAACGTGTTTTCAAATAAGAGGCAGCTCTACATTTGCATAAAAAGTAATGGATTCAAATTTCTTGTTAGACGTATTGTCTTACATTAAATAATACCCAAACTTTTGAATTGTGGTTTGACAAAAAGTGTTGCACTTATTCACTCATTACTACCCTTCCATGTTATTCTTCCCTGCTTTTTAGGGCATTTACCCTTTACCTAATTGTCACCCGATAAATGTACATTACTTTATTTAAACATTGATCATAGAGAATATGTCTTCATTGTAAGAATCCCTAGATTACAGAGCCATGAAGTTTGAGGGTGCACTATATATGCTTTCATGATACAAGTCAACTGAGTAAATGAGGAACCAAATAGATCAAATGACTTGCTGGAGGTCAAAAAGGGACCAGAACTGATTGCTGAAAGTTGTCTTTTTTGTTTTTGCTTTTGTTGTTTTGGCCTTTCTGAATATGCTGTCTTATTCTTAATAAGATGATCTAGGATGTCTTATTCTTTTTTTTTTTTTTTTTTTTTTAGGCAGAGTCTTGCTCTAACACCAGGCTGGAGGGCAGTGGCATGAACCCGGCTCACTGCAACTTCCGTTTTCCGGTTTCACGCAATTCTCCTTCCTCAGCCTCCCGAGTACCTGGGACTACAGGTGCGCACCACCATGCCCGGCTAATTTTTTGTGCTTTTAGTAGAGATGGGGTTTCACCATGTTGGCCAGGAAGGTCTCAATCTCTTGACCTCGTGATCCGCCTGCCTCAGCCTCCCAAAGTGCTGGGATTACAGGTGTGAGCCACCGTGCCTGGCCAGATGTTTTATTCTTAATAAGATATTCTAGTTGTTCTAAATACTAGGATGTTCTACATAATGCTAGATAATTCCATAGAATTTTCTACTTGAGTTTAAATTTAATTACAGAGTCCTCCTTCTCTTGTGTGTTATCTCTTTCCAAGAATAGTACATTTTGGCTAAAAATTTGCTTGGCATTTTTTAATAATAGTTTTGTTTCCTGAACAGAAACTCATGGACTGCAGGAAAAGATAGATCAGAAGTATACTGTATAGCTGAGGCATATCACCTGGGAACTTCAAATTAATTATGGGTAATAACAGTAAAAAAAAAAATCAGTTGACAAGATCATTTATTTCTCCTTTTACTTGTAACCAAAGAGAAATATGTATTAAAAATTACATTTTCTATTCAATTATACCTAAAAGTGTTATGCCTAGTTGAGTGCTTAGTCTATACTCAGAGAGAACAATTAGAAACTTGTGTCTACAATTATTCAATTTAATATTTCATTACATGCCAGTGCTTTATAAAGGGAGCTCCAGCTTAGGCATTGTTAAAATGAAGCTCAGCATAATTAAAAGACAGGATGCTCCAGAAAACTTATACTAATGTTTAGAAAATTTGTTAATATCAACTAATAATGACATCAATTTAATTAGCTTAATTAAATAAATTTATTAACATTAAATTAATAAAAAATATGCACAAGGAAAAGCATTTACTACAACTAACAATGTCATTAATGCTTAATAAAACACTCAAACACAAATAAAGCCATATACATAATTTTAAAATTGAAAAGAAACCATATTTTAAACATTCACTGAACAAGTTTTTTTAAATTGGCTACTGCCCTCACCACACTAACAAATATATTTTTCTCTTGTTTTCCTTTTATAAAAATTTTCTCGTCATCTAAATATGATAGGAAAATGGAAATATATCCCTTCAAAACACTCCTTGCCTCCACATCATGGTCAAATACTTGGTAATATTCACTTGTAGAAAATATTATGTTGAAGCATGTGAAACAGTCAATATTTGAAATTTTTTGGCCAAAGAAGGTTGAAAGTCTAGTGAGAGTATGGTAGATGTTATTTTAGCATTTAAGACTAGAAAGCAAGATTATCACTTTTTAAGAGTGAAAATTATCAATATAATGGATACCATTTATTGAATATACCATATTTCAGACATTTTGACACAACTTATCTCACTTCATTTCCACCCTTATCCTAACATTATTATTGACCCTATTTTTACTGATAAAATATCTTATTTTTCAGATTTTAAGTAATTTGATCAAGATTACAAATCTGTGAAATGTCCAAGATGCCATGCTCCTTTTCTGTTGTGATATAGATAACTTTTCTATATTTCTCCTGTGAAATAAAAGCCATATGTGCATAGTGATGACACTGTGCTTGATCATATACATTAACAAAGAAAGGATATTCTCCCTAGAACGTGAAAGTCACCAACACTTTCCCTCTATCTTCCAAAAAGCCAGAACTTTTTGCTTGGAGAGCCATTCGTTGATATATAAGTGCTTCTTCCCTTCCATTTAAGGTACAGGAAGAAAATGGTTGGAATTAGCAAGTATTGAAGACTAGGATGTTGGCAAAACCAAAGAAAGGACTGATAAAAGGGCATTTCATTATTCTCCAGAGAGAGTTGGGACATCTTTGGAAGGGATGAATAGCAGAGACTGTCAGAAATGAGAGGAGGAGAGTTGCTTAAAGGTGAGAATACTAAAAGAATAGAGAAAGGACATTGGAGGTCAGATGCCATTCTTAATGCATATCTTCTCATGTTTAGAAAGTATGTAGGGCACCCCCTAAAGGCCTAGACATCTGTATGGCATTCTATGGTAGAGCAGAACTTTGGAACACAACGCCAGTGAAAGCTTAAATTAGTACTTAAATTTTATCTGGATCCTTTGTCATTCCAATTCAGAGTAAATGGCTGAGTTAGTATACTGAACGCAAATGTAATTAACTCTACTTGATGCCAATTTAATAGGCAGTTGACTGCATCTGTTTTGTAGACTTCTTGGAAGCAAAGAGGATCTACTACTAGATAATGTTTAGTTGAAGGATGAGTAGGAATAATCCCTTAGACTTCTCCCACTGAGAGAACAGGTAGAGCAAAATGAAACTATGTAGAAAGGGGTATTTATATTAGGTTAATTGTTTCTGGCTATTCTAGTTTCTTTTGCACCCATCTCACTATATTTTAGGGGTCTCTCTACTTTTTTCTTTCCCTAGATCTTAAGGAAACATGCTGGGCATTGAACTTTCCTCATTTGTCACTATTTTATCTGATCTTTAAAAGGTGCCAAAACATGGTAGGTGTTCAACGAATATTTGTTGAATGAGTCATTGACTAATATTAATGTTTTCTAAAGATTTAGGAAAGCAGCATCAGGTAATGTATTCAACCCTTGTAAAAAATAATCAAACGCATTAGCTTTCCTTGTAAGTGAGTACAAGAAAATTCCATGCTGTTGGAGGAGGGAATCCTGCCTGGTCTCTTTCAAAGCTTCCATAATATGAAGCCTATCAGTGGATATAGATTGAGTAAAATAAACAATGGTAAAATAAAAAAAATTAGTTAATCATGTAAACTATGTAAATAAAATCAAGGAAATATATCATTTTTCTCTGAATGTCTAAAACTTACATATCTTTTAGGCTAATATATTGTGGAGCTGGCAATCCACTTTACTGAATGATTCTTAGTGTACTCAATGAAGACAGCAATTATTACAAGGTAAACTTAAGGGTAGAACTTAATACAAATCTGCAAAAAAGACTAAGATTTATGGTTGAGATAATAATTTATAGTGGTGTCTTTGAGCTCCAATTAAGTATTTAAAAAAACACTTAGAGGAAAAAAATGGCTAATCTAAGCAAAATAAATTTTCTGCTGGATGTGTAGGCAAAAATACAGATGAGTTTTTAAGAAAAGACATCAATAAATTTTGAGTTGGATCAGCAGCAGTTGAACGTACTTAAAGACTTGTGTATATATTCATCACACGTGCAGCCTCCAAATTTACATGTAACTGGTAGTACAGTTATAATTCAAATCAGCAAAAGCCATGAAATCCAAATGCAAAGATAAACCATAATTTACACCATTGAGTTTTTACATCCCTTTCCTGGCTCCATCTGAAATTCCCCTTGAGAATCTTAAGTCAGAGCTCTGTCTGGAAGAAGTAATCCTGAGGAAATCTAAGATCCTTTGTTACCACTTAGGCAAAAGAGATTCCACAAGACCTGAGAAGTGTGGAGTAATTCCTCCTAGCATCATAAAGTGCAGAGCTGCATACTCAGAGGGGGGAAAAGAATTCAACTGTATCATACAACTACGGTATATTAACCCAAAATGGAAGCTATTTTTGGCATGGCTTGCTCACTGTAGATGTTATTTCCTTTAGCAATGTATTTAGCAATGCACTTGTGGTTATTATAAATAAGTAAAACTCTATGTACAACCACCACAGTAAAACCCTTTGAAAAAATGGCTAACTTATTTTTTAGGATAGAAATCTTTATGAATTTCTTTAATAAAATTTCATTATTCCAGTAAGATAAGGGCTTAAGAAATTATAGATGCCCTTCCCCCCTAACTTAATCATATTAGCAATCTAAGTAAAACCTTCTAAACGCTTTCTGAAGTTATTGATTCTCCTTGTAGAAATCTATCTGAACTATATCATAGAGTCATTAGCAGGTAATGCTATGCTGTACAAATTATGTACTGACAGAATTTACTGGTGAGGTAAGAGAATCAGGACACGTTAGCCATTTGCTCAACTAATTGTTGCTACTGTGTGCATTTTAGTGCGTGCAATCTCTGCAAAACAGTTTTTAATGAGGCCATTAGTCTTTTTCTTATATTATTCCCCTAATTCTCTTCTATATTCTTTAAAACCTTAGTCAGCAAAATCATTCACAATACCACTTCTAAAAGTGAAACAGCTGCAATGTGGTATCAATGGACTTAAGCACTGTACCTTTAATATGTGTATACTGTACATCTCAAAGGGAGTCAACTCCACATATTTGCTCAGTAAAGAATAATAATGATCTTAATAAGGAATTATGCATATTTGATGAGTTTTAATGTAAAGCATATTTCCTAATATAGAAAAATACCAAAAGTAATCTTTCAATTCGACTAATTATCTGCCCTAGAATTTGTTAAGAGCAGAAACTTCTAAATGAATAGCAATGAATTATACATCAATGATTTTTTTTCTGGAAAATCCCACACATCCGAAAGAGTTAACATTGAAAAAAAAATGGACATTCAAATTAACTGTGGTACAGACATTAAAAGTATATGAATGCTGGCCAAAAAAGCTAAGCACTCAATGAAAAAGAATAACTGTAATTCAACAAATTTAAATTCTAGGCCCAAGGGTAACAAAAATATAGATCCTAGTAAGATGGTTCTAACTCAGATTTTCAGAGGAATCAGTTTCTGTGGAATGCCTACAAATAGTTCCAAATGCTATTATCAACAAAATAATAAAAGCCTGGAGCCAAGGTAAAACTCACATCAATAGTTTATGTTTTAATCACAGCATCCTTAACAATCTTAGGCATTATATGCTTTAATTTCGACAATCTTAAAACTTCAATGTGTTAAAACATTCCAATGGGAAAAATTTGTATTAATTTTTAAGTGTTCACTAGATGTGTTGATTGTAAATTCCTTCTCTAAACACTGAATTTTTTTTTTTTAGATGGGGTTTTGCTCTTGTTGCCCAGGCTGGAGTGCAATGGCACCATCTCGGCTCACTGCAACCTCCAACTCCTGGGTTCAAATGATTCTCCTGCCTCAGCCTCTCAAGTAGCTGGGATTACAGGCATGTGCCACCATGCTGGCTAATTTTTTTTTTTTTTTTAATTTAGTAGAGACCAGGTTTCACCATGTTAGTCAGGCTAATCTCAAACTCCTGACCTAGGTGATCCACCCACCTTGTCCTTCCAAAGTACTGGGATTACAGGCGTGTACCACCATGCCGAGGTATACAATGAAATTTTAAATGAAGTCAAGCTAACTTTATCTACAAACTCAAATACTGTAAGTATGTGTGTATGTATGCATGTTCATTGGAATTAAAGCTGAACATAATTGTATTCTGTAAAAATTGCTCCTCCAATTAGTAAACAATGACTGAAGTATAAATCTCTATCTAAAATCTGTATCTCTTTTTCTAAACTTTAGAATTTCATGCTCTTCATCCAGATACCTCATACTTTAACTTAACATGTAAATGGCCTCCCAGCTGAACTCATTTTTTCTACTCAACTCTCTCCCTATCCCACACACAATTTTTCACATAGGTGTTAGAATGGATCATATTCAGTCTCATTTCTTGTACCTTTTTCATAAACTATTTTGTGTCTCAGTCTCTTTGCGGGTACTCTTCCTTCTTGCCTGGAATGCCAGGACCTATTCTGATATTTGAATGATAAACATTTATGTATTTTCAAGGTACATGAAGGTCACATTTCTAAATTATCTTGCCTGATACTCCATTCTCAGGTAGAGTATTGTTTCTTACATTATACTGATTTAAACATTTAACTCCTCTATATTTAACTCCCATATTATCAGCTACTTCATACAGGAGACTTTATCTAGCTCATTATTGTATCAGTCTTATCTGTTATAGTTCCAGGTGTATGATAACTACGAAACAAATATTTCATAAAGGGTACTTACTTGGTATTTTGTAATCTCATTAACATATACTCTACACTAAGGCCTATAGGAACAACTCTAGGATGTTTTTTTATGGGGGAGGTCATAGTAGCTAATTCTTCTAGTTGATCACCTTCTGTTTTTAATGATTGCTTTAGATATTAATAAACTAAGATAATTAACACATTACATTTTCTGGCTGAAGAAATAGCTTCAGGAATGGACCTTGACCAAATGCAGGTCAAGAAGCATATAGGTTTTGGTAGGTTCCCCTGCTCTTATGAAAGAGCTTCAGAATTATGCTTTCATCTGGACAATTTCATATAGGGATGCTTTAAACTTACCTATTTCATTATGTCTAGGATTTCTTTGACTGAAGTTTCTATATTTACATTTAGCTTATTACTTACACTAATTTCAACAAAAGACAGCTAGAGATACGGTTGGTTGAGCCTGTAACATTAAAAACAACTTCAAAAATGTAGGTCTTGTTTAACATTTTATAATCAATGTAAAGTTTTATCTTCAGTTATCTACTTCTTTATTAGAGCATCCTTTTCCAAATCTGTCCCTTGATCTTCCCACAAAGTAGCTGTCTTTCTGCTCCATCCTTAATTGCCCTATACTTCATTTTCCTATAGCTGTTTTCATTATCATATGGAAGAATTCCGTTTCCAAGGTAAGTGACAGTAATGAAATGACTTGTCTTAACTGGATTTCCTCTATTGCAATTGGTCAAATTCTGAGTATTTCACAAAAATGTTACAAAACGTCAAAAGAATGTAAACTCTTTTTACTGTCTTTCTTCCTATTTTGTCTGCTACTCTGCAAGGTGTTTTAGGCTTGTCAAAATTTATCTGACTGAACTTTTACATCTTTCAATTAAATTAAATAACCACTTAATTTTTCTCTACTTGTGTCAGCACTAATGTAACCTTTTATTCAATTAAATCAATAAAGTTTTATTAAATTCTATATTCCCTAGTCAACAGATGTAATGCCAGTTTATTATGAGCTTGGAGTTAAAGTTAACATCCAGGCTCGGAGTGGGGGCTCATGCCTGCAATCCCAGTACTCTGGGAGGCTAAGGCAGGTGGATCATGAGGTCAGGAGTTTGAGATCAGCCTGACCAACATGGTGAAACACCGTCTCTACTAAAATTAGCCGGGAGTGGTGGTGGCACCTGCTATCTCAGCTACTCAGGAGGCTGAGGCAGGAGAATCACTTGAACCCGGGAGGCAGAGGTTGCAGTGAGTCAAGATCATGCCACTACACTCCAGCCTGGTGACAGAAAAAGACTCCATCTCAAAAAAAAAAAAAAGTTAACATCCAGAAGGGAAGAGAAAAAATAAGAAGATGTATGAAATTGAATTGGAAACCTAATGGAATTTTGCCTGATCACTATCTTTATTCTGAAATTTCTCTCTAATGAGAGTCAGTAAAACTAATATGTATTTTAAGCTACCTAGAGTTTGTTTCTTTAAGAAGTAAAAATAGTTTAAATAATCACAAGATTTTATATACACACATATATCTATAATAGCTATATATCTATACATGATAGCATATTAATAGGGAGATATTTTATTACTGATACAACATATAAATCAGGGGATATGTATAGTTATATGTCTTATTAGTAATAATTATATTATATTATAGTAATATAATTATATTATTACATAATATATAATGTATATTAGATGTTATATAATATATTGTTACAATTATAATAAAACATAAAGTACACATAAATATAATATATTACAAATATAAACAATTTATAGATTATATATAGATATTACATAAAATATATTATACATTCTATACTGTAATATATATATAGCAATATAGTAATATAATTATTACTGACACATATAAATCATATAAACCCTAACCTATATATATATATATATATATATATATATATATATTCCCTGAGATATACATGTCTTATTAGTAATATAATATGTCTTTCTATTCATTTTCTATCATTATTTGTTTTAGGAAAGGAACATACAATAATTATGCTGAAGATGTAATGTTTTTTAAAAAAATGTTTAATTCTTTTTAATGGCAGAATAATACTCTTATGGCTATGTCTCATTTTGTTTATTCATCACTCAGTAAAAGGACATTGAGTTTTTTCTACTTCTTTGCTATTGTAAATAATACTAGTATGAATATTTGTGTGCATTTTTTTGTGTGACTTCCTGTTTCCAATTCTCTTAGATATATATTTAGTAGCAGAATTGCTGGGTTATATGATAACTGTATGTTTAACTTTTTATTGAACTGCTAGATTATGTTCAACAGTAGCTGCACCATTTTATATTCCCATCAGGAATGTATGAAACATCCAATTTCTTAACATCTTCTCCAACACTTGTTATTTTTCATTGTTAATTATAGACATCCTACTTGGAAAGAGGCATGCAACAACAGAAATAAAGTTTGACATTATGCTAAGTGAAAAAAGCCAGACAGAAAAGATCACATGTTTTTTGATTTCACTTATATGGCATATGCAGAATATGTAAATCCAAAAAGACAAGAAGTAGCTTAGTAATTTTCAGAGACTGGCTAGAGAGTAGAATTGGAAGGGACTGCGAATGAGTACAGAGGTTTTTGGGAGCCAATAAAAATATTCTGGAATTGAATGGTAGTGATAGTTACACAACATTGTGACACTGCTAAAAACTACTAAATTTTCACCTTTAAATCGGTAGCTTTAGGTATATAAAATTTTACATTATTTGAATTATAGCTCAATAGAAAAATAAATAAAAATAGAAATAATAAAGATTCCCTTCTCACTCCTAGTGTTTTCTGTAGAGAAGGAAGAAAGGGATAAGAATAAAAGATAGCAAGATTTGTATCGTGCCCACAGTATTTTTGAATTTCAGAAGCCCATCACTGGAGAGTTTTTGTTCTGCTCTGATGCCAGCTAAGAAGAATTGGTGGCTCTTCATTAGCAGGGAGTGGATCCAGAGCAGGTGCAGCCATAAATAACAGATCAGATGGAGGTAGGGCCTGCTTGCTCACTTGACCTAATTTCCAAATATGACATCAAGTAGAGAGAAGTCCTCAATGGGCCTACATACAGCAACTCTTCCTGTTGGCGTTCAACTCCATAGAGTGTCTTTGAGTGACAGAGACCAACTCGGGCTGGATGAAGGACACAGTCAGACTCAGGTGTCGATAGTGACATCAAGATATAAAGGGAGAACTAGGTTGGCCAGAGTGGCATCAGTCCCCAACGAAGTCTGGAGAGAGACCTAACCATGTAAAGCACAATCTCAATCTCCATGCCAAATTTACCCACTAACATGAAAGTTAAATGCTTTAATAGTGTAAAAATTAATAGTGTGAATGCCATCAGAATGAACTAGTTGGGCAAGGAAAGTTGTCATGACTAATGACTAAAGAACAGCCACAGTAACAAGAGGACACTCATAGATATGAAAACAAAAACATTTGGACCAAAAAAATCTGTTTTTATTTAAATGTTCCATTTAAGCATTTTGAGTTTGGAGCAATATTATGAAATTAGACTCACTCTTATCTTTCTCCATCTCTCAACCTCATCAGGAGGCAATGGATTTTGGGATTAAGAAGGGAGATTGGCATGCTCCATTACCCACTTAAATATAAAGGAGGGGAAGAGCAGGGAATATGGAAGAGATTTAAAAGTCTGGAAATATTTTCAAAAGGGAGTTGGTAACTTTAACTGATTGTCCACTTATGCTTTTGGATCAAACTTGTACTCCTCTGGCATCTGCCCTGTGTTGGAGCTGATTATATATATCTCTGTCTAATTCCCTGTTCAGTCAAATCACATAGTTTGAAATCAGTCATGGTGGGAATATCTCTACCACAGAAATCTGTAGCCCATCAGATGCTTTTCTTTCTAGAGATCATTTTACCACTGTGCCAGTGTTTGGAGGCTGAGAAAGGAAGGATAGTTATATCCTTTCATGAACAAAGATACTGTCTTGGGTAAGAGAAAGGGTTTGTATCAAACATCTCAAAATCCGAGCACTTATCCAAAACATAGTTAAGGTTTTGGGATAAGAGCTTAGCCTGAAATTATGTTACTGAAAAGTCTTAGTTTTGTCTTCTCCTGATTTCCTCAGCACATGCGGAAAATTAGAGCAATCTTCTCAAATAAGTGGTATTTTTACTGTCCATCTGAGTTCATGTTGAGTGATTCTTTTTTCAGTAATATGCCAAAGAAATAAATGCCACGTTCGAGGAATATAATAAAATATGCAAACAACAACTATTACTAGCTAAGAGAAATAGAAAATGTTGTTTTCTACTTTTTGAGCCAATAGAAGGATGTAAGTACCCTAGAGACAGGAATACCGATGTAACCATAAACAAGTGATGGCCCCGATACTAGTTTATCTGTGTAAAGAAGGATTTTGTCATTTAATCACAACATGTAACACCCAAATATTTTTTCTCTGTGGAATGAATCTACGTGTTTTATCACAAAGTAAAGGTAAGTATATAATATTTTTCTTTTCATACACAAGCAATCACACTCCCATATTCATATTTGTCTCCCCTTAACACTTGATAAATCAGATAATTTAAAATTATTTAATATTACTTTATTTTAAATCTTATATCTAGTCATATTATTTTCAATTGATGAAGTTATTCCTATGATTATTATCAAATTGTTTTATTTTAATGTGTATGACATCAAAATGGAATATTAGTTATAATTCCATCAAAAAATTGAAGGTGGTTGTTTCTCTGTAAAAAGTCAAAAGTGGGCTGGATGCAGTGGCTCACACCTGTAGTCCGAGCAGTTTGGGAGACCAAGGTGGGGGTATCACTTGAGATTAGGTGTTCAAGACTAGCCTGGTGAAAGTGGTGAAACCCCATCTCCACTGAAAATACAAAAAATTAGCTGGGAGTAGTGGCGGGCAACTGCAATCTCAGCTATTCAGTAGGCTGAGGCAGGAGAATTCCTTGAACCCAGGAGGCAGAGGTTGCAGTGAGCCAAGATTATGCCATTGCACTCCAGCCTGGATGAGAGAGTGAGACTCTGTCTCAAAAGAACAACAACAACAACAACAAAGTAAAAAATTATCCAGTGGAGCTGCATAAAGTTATATGATTGTTTAAGCACTTAACTTTAATATTAGGTAGTAAACTAAACATTAAAACTTGGGATATATGGTACAGAATAATTCTAGACTAGTGAGCTAGGAGGAGAAAGAACAATAAATTGTCCATGTATATGTTGGACTACCTAGATACTGCATTTTACAGAAATCATGTGATACTTAGTATCATATAAAAATTGTAATTGAAACACTTACTATGTCTGTTTTTATAGACAGCCTTTTATTTTGGGTCTCCCAAATTATTTTTTGAAATGTTATACTGTATACCAATTAAACATCCCCCAAAAAATGACAAAATTCTAAATTACAAGTAATAGCAAAGATTTTCTTTCATGTATACCTAAAATATATGACTTCATAAAATATTATTTCTTTAATTTCCTGTGTAGATTTTTGACATTGTGATAATGAGCTAAATTTTCTTCTCTCCTTATTCCATAAAACAGCATCCATTTTGAAAATATGAGTATTTATTACACTAAATATTAATTTCCTCATTTTCTTCTTGCCTCTCAAAAGAATTATTTGCTTTGCTTTTTCCAGCACTTTATTTTATAGAACACACTGAATTATATTACCTCATTACTTTGTATTTTCTGGCTTGTCATTTTGTATAGCAGCAAATTTCAGCAAAGTACTGCTATGCTTCTGCTTATGGATCACTAAATTATGAAGTGGGGAAAACTACCTTTGAAATTAAATCCTGTAGCAATACTTGAGTCACCTTTTCAGGAATGTTTTAATCACTTTATTTCTATTTTCACATATTACCGACCTACACAAATAATCAAATACATAAAATAATATAATGGTTTTTATATGAACAATTTTACACATTGTAATGTTTGAGATATTCAACTGAAAAACGTCACCATTTGCAACACTTGATTATAATTAACTAAAAATAAAAATAAGACTAGAAGAATTTAATGGTCAGAAAATTTAGAGCGTCTTTTGATTGATTTTTTCATTAGCAAAAATATTTCTGCAACTCATAATAGACAAGTAAAATTTTTAACATAAAAAGCAAAAGAAACTTCAGAAACACCGGTTTTGGAAATATGAGCCAATGAATAAATTACAATATTGAATTAATTCATAGAAGTGGAGTTATACATAATTGTATTCATTCATTCATTCAACAAAGTTCTATTGTTGTGAATACTATGGAGTATATGTGCTCCTCCAAAAACATTAATTTTTAAAAATGTAAACAAGTAACATGCTTTAAAAGACATTAGCACCAAATAGTTTTATGGATCACATCTATCTACCTTTTTTGGGAAACAAGTAATCTTGATTTTATTTATCTTATTTAAAATTAAAGATGAGACTTTAGACAATGATAATATCGTATCCAGCAATAATCTGTTGTTTTGTTTTTCAGTTCCATTTGGGGATATTTTGTTTCAGATTTCAGTTGCTTAATAGAATGATTAGAGAAGAAATCTAACCTAAAATCTAGATTTTATTTAATGTCATAGAGTTTTAAAACTTTCCTACTGTTTTTCTTTTTATCCTTTTTATATAGTGTTGTATAATGTTTTGCATAATGCTGTGAAATATGCAAATTTTAAATGAATTTTTAGATAAATTTATCAGTTGCATTATTTTAGTATGTACTTTTTACCAAGATATTGAATATTTCCAAAACTACAGTAAAATTTCCATGACTTTTCCCAGTCAATACCTGCCACATTTTCCACTACAGAGACAGCCACCATTATGATCAATTTTACTGTGTATTAATTTTGGCTGCTCCAGTACTTCATATAAATGAACTTCATAAGCATGTATTCTATTTGTGCTTGACTTCACTCATCATTCGTTGAGGTTCAACCATGTTACATGTATCAATAGTGTCTTTCCTTTCTTTTCTGAATATCACTAAGTAATGTTCCATTTATAACATAATGATCAATTTTTCTGTTGATGGACTTTTTTTCCCTAATTTTGGCATGAATTAAGCTATTCTGACATTCTTGTTTAAATGGTGTAATGTACATATGTTTTATTCTCTCTTAGATAAATACCTAGAAGTAAATTTGCTGGATCGCAAAGTAGGTGTGGGGTTTATTTTAAGAGGAATTGTCAGTTTGTTGAGAATGACAAAGTACAATTAAAAAAAATCAATACCTTCCTGACAGAGGTATTGCTATAAAGTTTTTTTCTACATGAAAAAAAAGAGGCATTGTCAGACTGATTTCTGTAGTCATTGTATAGTTACACATGCACACTGTCAAAGTATGAAAGGTCCATACTTATCTATTTATCTATCTATCTATCTATCTATCTATCTATCTATCTATCTATCTATCTATGTAATCTATCATCTATCTATCTACCTATCATCTATCTGTCACCTATTTGTGAATCAATCATCTGGGTTTTTTGCTGTCATTCTTTATAATTTTAGTTGTTCTAGTTTACATGTAGTAAAATCTCATTATGGTTTTAATTTTTACTTTCCCTAATGACTAAAACACTGATGAGTGCTTTTTAATTTGTTTTCTGGCCATTTCTTCATCTACCTTTTAAACTCCCCATTCAAGTCTTTTGCATGATTTTTAAAATTGATTAATAGGATTGAAGTTTGTTCTACTTATTTTCTTTCAGTTGTATACTGTTAACATCTTACACTATAATTTTGAACTTGTCAGTAATTCTCTTCATTTGAATTACTTTTGCTTAATGTATTCTGAAGCTCTATTATTAGGTGTGTACACATTTAAAATTAGTATGTCTTACATGCACACGTTTATGGCAGCACAATTCACAATTGCAAAGATATGAAACCAACCTAAGTCCTCACGGACCAAAGAGTGGATAAAGAAAATGTGGTGTATATACACCATGGAACACTACTATGGCATAAAAATAAATGAAATAATGCCTTTTGTAGCAACTTTGATGGAGCTGGAGGCTATTATTCTAAGTAAGGTAACTCAGGAATAGAAAACCAAATACTTATAAGTGGGAGCTAAGCTATGAGGACAAAAAGACATACAGAGTGATATAACCAACTTTGAGGATTTGGGAGGGGGAGGTTGAGAGGAGGGTAAAAGATAAAATACTACATATTGTGTATAATGTATACTCCTCAGGTCACAAGTGCAATAAAATCTCAGAATTTGCCACTAAAGAACTCATCCATGTGACCAGAAAAAACCTATACCCCCAAAACAATTAAAATAATAAGAAAGAAACCAATTTTAAAAATTAAATTACTATATCTTCTTGATGGATCCACATTTTATCATTATAAAATGTCTGTCTATATCCCTGGAAATATTCACCGTTCTACAGTTTACTTTAGGTGATAATTATATAGCTATTCTAGATGTCTTCTAATTAGTATTATCAATTCTTATTATTAATATTCTCTATCATTTTTTAAAAATTTTATTCTTTTTTCTTTTATTTTGAGTCAGAGTCTCACTCTTTCACCCAGGCTGGAGTGCAGTGGTGCGATGTCTGCTCACTGCAGTCTCTGCCCCCCAACCCCAGGCTCAAGTGATCCTCCTACCTCAGCCTCCCAAATAGCAGGGACTATAGGCATACACCACCATGACCCAGCTAATTTTTTGTATTTTTAGTAGAGATAGGCTCTTGCCACATTTCTCAGGCTGGGAAACTCCTTCAGGCAAACAATCCACCCACCTCAGCCTCCCAAAGTACTGGGATTTCAGGCGTTAGCCACTGCACTCAGTCTGTCCTTTTATTTTTAACACATTTTTGTCTTCATATTTAATGTATCTTTATTTTAAACAGAATATGTTGGATCTTCTTTGATCATTTTGACAATGTCTTTTAATTGGAAGGCTTGTTACATTTACATTTAATTTTTCATATCACTGGGTAAAAGTCAAACATTTCTATTTTTATTCTATTTGTCTTTTCTGAGCTTCATTATTTTATTCTCTTTTTCCCAAATGAAAGTTCAATTTGAGAAGACTGTGGGGCTCATTTTACCTCCCTTTCTCATGGATGAGAGTCATGCTCAAGCCTGTTGTATGTGTGTAAATATAGCTATTGCACATTACATGTAATATTAATTTTTGATTTCCTTATTAAGTTTTGCATATTTAATATATTTACTTAATTTTTAATGAGTTAGAATTAAAATTGTTTTGTTTTTGTTTATTCCTAGTTTTATTGCATTATGGTCAGAGAAAAACACATATCAAATATATTTTTATTAATATTTCAGAAAAACAGGATTTTTTTCTGATTATAGGATAAGATAGAATTCATAGATATAAATATGAATGGAAAATAAGTTTTTATCTACTAGACATATTGCATTAATCTTTTGCTTTGTTGTTTGATACACTTTGGGTATATAATATATCATGCAATTTTGCTTTTCATAAAAAATACTATGTATATTGCAGTATTTATTATTTTCTGCTATATTTTCTGATGGTAAATAGTAAATTTTAATGTATAATGTAGTGTGACAAAATTTTGTAGATAACTTATTGATTGTTTAATATATGTCAACTGCTGTAATGCGTACTTTTTTGGTGTTGGATTACCTCATTTAATTTATTGAAGTGCACAACAAAGCTGGTACTATGATATTTACCTTCTGTAGATGAAAAAACTGTTGCTAAGAGGAGTTAATAATTGAGTAAGGATAACACTATTATTAGTGCCAGAGCTGAAATCTAAACTACTTATCTACTATGAGAAGGTTTTAAAATTGAACTGATTTTTTTTTATCATTCTCAAATATCCCTTTTGCCTCTTTTCCCTTACATTTTACTTTGTATAATATTAAGTCAATAGTGCTATCTGGCTCATTTTATATTTGAATTTAAGTGATCTCCATGCCCATATTTTCATTTCAAGAGTCTTCTATGGGAGGGGGTTCAGATGTGGTATTTAACAGTAGTTAATTTGGACATTCGGATGGGAGCATGTAGCATATTTACATATATATTGTATAAAGCAATATTCTGATGTTTAATACTTCCATCTTATTTGTTTTACATTAAGCTAGTTAAAGTCACATATAAGCCCAATATACAAGACATAATTTGCTATGAAATATATTCAAAACAATAACTGTATTATTGTATTGTTTCTCAAAAGAAGAAGAATTTAAGCAGACCATATTTTGTGAAATGTATTACTTACAGCCAGGTATGACTTACAGTGCAATCAGTGCCATAGCTTGGTTTCTTTATTAAGAGTATAGAAGTCACAATCGGCTCATAATTGTAAATCACTATAATATTATTCCATGAAGTATTATTTCCGCAGATTAGTGCTTTAGGTGTTTTCCCTTTATAGTGAAATTTTCTATATACATAACTAGCAGTTATGTATGCAGTTAGAGAAAAATTGATGAAACTGCACTCTCAAGACGTATCAGGTTTTTTAACTAAACAATGTTTACATATTTATGTTAAAAATATCAGGCTTAATGGAACAAGTGACATTAAGTATATGGTAGTGACTGACATGGAGTATCAAGTCATCTCACTCTTTTCAGACTTGTCTTTTATTTTAATTACTACCTTTGAGTTTGATAGCATCATTTACAAATTGGAATCATTAGCAGTGTTTAAAATATTAAGGCATAGAAAAGGGGGAATAGGCCAGGTGCAGTGGCTCATGCCTATAATCCTAGCACTTTGGGAGGCCAAGGCAGGAGGATCACTTGAGGTCAGGAGTTCCAGACCAACCTGGTCAACATGTCGACACCTTGTCTCCACTAAAAAATACAAAAATTAGCAGGGCGTGGTGGTACATGCCTGTAATCCCAGCTATTCAGGAGGCTGAGACATGAGAATCACTTGAACCTGGGAGGCTGAGGTTGCAGTGAACCATGATGGCTCCATGCACTCCAGCCTGGGCAACAGAGTGACACAGAAAGAAGAAAAGAAAGAAAAGAAAAGAAAAAAAGAAAATAAAGAAAAGAGAACTATCCTAAAGATTTCTGGAGGATAATGTTAATAAATCTCTGCCCTTCTCCCCAATAGATGGAAAGAAAAATATCTCCACAAATCCTAATATTAAAGGTAAACATCACCAATGTTACTGTATACATTTCTACAAATCTCTTCTTCACTCTCTGCCCTCTCCTTTCCTACCTCTCTCTCTCTCTCTGTCCCTCTTAATATATGCCTCTACCAATACTATTTAGCAACTATGTTTTTCACTTATTGAATAAAAGAATGGAGATACATACATATACATTTTAAAATGCATTTAAAGTAAGAATGTAAAATAATATTAAACCAATCCTTATATGGGCTGCTTCTATTTTTAATTATTAGACAATAGTTCAAGGACAACCTTCTACGTACTTCTGGGCAAATTTGTTCAATGACCAACTTCAGAAGAAGTTTTAAGAATTGAAACAGACAAAATAAAGTTGATGTAATTGTTTTTACATTCATAAAAATGCGTATATTTTAATACCCTTGAAATCACTGCTTATTTTATCATTGTCAAAAACTATCAATTTCAGTAGTAATTAAAGAAACAAACAAAAATAAAGACATCAATAGATCTTTTCTATATTTTCAAATACTAACGGGTTGCCTTATAGATTACATCAGAGTTACTTAAGATATATCTTTTAAATGGACATAGGTTGTTTCTAAATCTCTGTTATTATAATTTTATGGCAATTATTACCACTGTATTTAAGATTTTATGTAATTTTCAGTTTTTCCATTAAAATAAATTTATAAAGGAAATGTTGTTAGTCAAATGGTATATACTTTTTAAATGCCTCTGATATAATTAAATATATACACCTATACATGCACATACACATGCACATATACATATATTGCTATGTTCATATTGTTTATATTCCAGAAAAATCTCATTAATATACATAGTCATTAGCAGAATATATCACTTTTACCCATATTCTCATAAAATATTCCTCATCCTAAAATGACCACTACTTATAATTTTCTGAAACATAGTAAAATATGTGATTATTACATGAGTTTTTAAAGGTTATTATTTATAACATAAATTTGATGTAGTTTAATTGCAATTTAAACATTTATGTTCATTTTTATTTTGAATTTAAAATAGATTAGAAAGATGCTTTAAAAATTTTAGTTATATTTTGATTTTATCTACTTCATTATGTTTAATGACTAATATTTTATATAATTTGAGACTGAATAAATCTTTTTCACTGTAGATTCAATACATCTTCAATAAAACATTACCATTTGTTTCATGTAATGCTATTACATTCTATTCATTGTTCTATATTGATATTAAAATTGCTCTTTATTTATGCTTACATTTTTCCTGGTTTAATTTTGCCTACAGTGAGTGACTTGTTCTTGACAAACAATATGTGAAAGTATTTGCATAGACCTCTCAATGCTAAAAATCCCACTATTGTTTATTTCATCATATATTTGTTGACTATTATTTCTAAAGGTTGACTTCTTTCTGTTTCTTGGCTTATTTCTTTTTTCAACTTTTGCTACATACATTTTAAAGTTTTTCTTATTCTTGTCAGTGTGGAGCAGATTTTTATTTATAGTACAAATTATTTTATTTCAATATTTTAAAATGAAATTTGTGTAATTATTTATTTGTTTACTTATTTTTTTTTTAATTTTATTTAAGACAGAGTCTCTCTCTGTCACCCAGGCTGGCATGCAGTGGCCTGATCATGGTTCATTGCAGCCTTGACCTCCCAGGTTCAAGTTACCCTGAACCCTAGCCTTTCAAGTATCACCACACTAGCTAATTAAAAACAGTTTTTTTTGTTTGTTTGTTTTTTGTTTTTTTGGTAGAGAAGAAGTCTCACTATGTTGCCCAGGCTGGTTACTACAATTTTTTTAAATTCTGAGTTTTTTGTATTGATCACTTCTTGAGAGCCTGAACATAACTTTTAAACAGGTCATTCTTAGCCCCCATTAAGGAAAAGCACACATGATTATTTTAAAGATGTTGAATATATATTTGCATTACAGTCACACATAAATACAGATTGCTTGGAATAGAGCTGTTATATATCACTACTAATCTTCAACATTCTATGATTATTATTTCATTATAGTTTGACACCTAATATTTACCAGGAGTAATCTATATTTAGAGTAATGTATTTGCTTATTTATTTATTAGAGAAAGAGTCTCTCTCTGTCACCCAGGCTGGAGTGCAGTGGCATAATCTCAGTTCATTGCAACCTCCACCTCCCAGATTCTAGTGATTCTTGTGCTTCAGCCTCCCAAACAGCTGGAATTACAGGCATGCACCACCACACCCAGCTAATTTTTATACTTTCAGTAGAGATGGTGTTTCTCCATATTGGCCAGGCTGCTCTTGAACTCCCGGCCTCAAGTGATCTGCCTGCCTCAGCCTTCCAAACTGCTGAGATTACAGCTATGAGCCATTGCATCCAGCTGTATATTTGTTTTATAAATTAGCTATTTTTGTTTGCTAACAGACTACATTAAATCAAAACAATTTAACAGGCCTATCTAACCAATTGTCACATTTCTTTATTTTTCCTGAAGATAAGGATAGCTTACTTAATGATTTATTTTATGTGCTAGGCACTAAGGATTTTCATCTATTAAAGCAGTTAATCTGCATACCAAATATTGAAGATAGGTAATGTCATTTTTATTTTTAAGTGAAAAAAATAGTGGCATGAAACACCTTAAGTCATTTGCATTGCAGTTTAACCTTATAAGTAGACATACCTGAGTATGAACCCAAGTACCATGCTCCTAGTGATACTTTCGTCTTACAATGAGCCATATATTTCCTCAGATCAGGTATGTTAAGCCTATATTATTTGATTACCATTTTTAAATTTTATTTATGTACACTCATATTTGTGGTTCAGTCTACTGACTTTATACTGATGGCATTAATCTTTTGGTTCTCTGTATCTGTACTGGGTAAAAACCTTTTTAAGCTTTTATTACTAGTTCAACCACTGGATGTGATCATCATTTCTCTTTGTATCTTCTGGTGTTGCTTTAATTTCTTGTACAGGTTTAACACTTTATATTGGCCATTACTACCATTAGTTTTGTATTTTGTTCTATAATCTCACAATCTTCTATCTATTGTTACATAAAATCGTTGTTTTTTTGTAACATCCTGATGTCAAAAAGATCCTATAGAAAACTTAATTTGAGGAGGAAATATTATCTTCCAACAGTCATTTTTCTTTCTTTTTTCTTGTATGTAATGTTCAATTTATTTTATGTTATAGAACATTATCAAGGATCTCATTCTGTGCGTAATTCTTTTGGTTTCATAATTGGTCACAGAATAATAAGGAAACTATTTTTGTTTACCTTCATCGCTGACCTGGATATTGTTAAAGAACCTCCCATATATAACATAAAGCTGAAGACTATAGATTTATCATATTTGATAGTTCAGAATCAAAAGGAAAATCTTTAGGGTTATGGGTAATCCAAGGATGGGAGCTTTGCTCTGATTAATTTTGTTTTAATTTGAACTTATTTATAATAGAAAAAAGTTTTCTCATTTTTTTCCTGCTTCTATATATAGAAATGGCTGCTATATGACCATACATAATCAGCTTCCTAGTGAATACACTTGCCAGATTGGGTGACTCATCATTTTTCCAGGTAGGGAAAGGATATGTGT
The DNA here is from genome assembly GCA_963573385.1 of Cacajao melanocephalus. Taxonomy (NCBI): domain Eukaryota; kingdom Metazoa; phylum Chordata; class Mammalia; order Primates; family Pitheciidae; genus Cacajao; species Cacajao melanocephalus. The sequence goes on along the minus strand of CAUYLG010072347.1, from coordinate 101,184 downwards.
AAAGAAGGAATGGTAAAAGGAGTCATTTCTAATTATGCAAAAAGCTCCTCGTTTAAGATGAACTGATTTCATTTGTGAAAAATCTGGTTAGAGAAAAGCACTTCACATACACTTTGTGTGTTACTTATGGTTAACTGGTTACAGTAGATATCTCCGTTTCCTATAAATTGGTAATAGTTAAGAATAATTAAATGGTATAGCCAGGTCTCACCTTTTCTTAAACTTACCTTTCAAAATAATAGTTGTTCTCTGTGATCTGGCTGTCATAATTGGCATTCTGATACCATTACGTGTGTGTGTGTGTGTTCACTTTCAGTTGTATTGGGTGTTAGGAGAGAATTATTCATGATTCTCTCATATTTCTGAACATCTTATCAATGAAATGCTAGCTGCTTTTTTTTTTTTTTTTTGGTCTGGGATATATTTACAAGCACACATATATGTAATGTGCAGTCATGGAAGCTACAGACAATGTTTTCTTTTGAGGCAAAACACAGGTTTACTTGCATCTCATTACACAAGATTAGAAAATTATAGGCTTTGTAGCACCAACCCTATTCGTGTGCAGCATCTGCCTGAGCTACTGGTTATCACTGTTAAGGAACTTGGGGTGCAAAGAGAACAGACATAATCATGGTGCTCACATGTCTTCTATCATGAGTAACAAATTCCATTTTCTCTGATCTAAGAGTCTCATGTCTTATGCTAGCATAAATGGAAGTATGAAAAGCTGAACTGTTATTTTGTAATAAGGTAAAATTTTAGAACCTTCACAGTTCTTGACACATGATAGGATTCATTTGCAACTGGCTACTCTGTACCAGAAAGAGGAATCTCCAAACAATAAGTGTCACTGTTATTCTAATATGTGTGCTTACTATAAAACAAGAGATAATTTTAGTAAAATAAAATAGAACATTTAAATTTTCTGAATAATTTTGAACATGATAGGATATATTTTACAAAGTATTCTGATGACAGTTAGTAGAAAATTTAAGGTGAAATAACAGTCATCCCAAACTGATCCCAACTTGACAAAATATAAACCAAAATGGGGAAAAAACAGTATCAGTATAAATCTGTGAATGGTATGAACTTCTTGCTAAGAAGAACAAAAATATCAGCTAAACATAGTAGAGATGGGATGAGTCTGTAAGAACTCACCACCGATTACTTAAAATGTCCTTTTCATTACTAAGTGGTACAGTGTAGTAGAAAAGTACATCCTGGCAGAACACCACACAGAGGTGCTTTGAAAGATGGTGGTAGCGAGGAGGAACAATTTGGGACACTCACTTGCAACCACTTTGCTCCTGCTGACCAGTAGCAGCTGAAATTTTAGCCTTTTGCTTAAAGTGTAAGTCCCACCCTACCAAAAAGAACTATAGAGCCCATAGCTAAACGCTTGTAACTATTGTGTTCTTTTGTTTTCCTCTCTGAAAGAAACTGAAATGGCTTCCCAGTTAAATGTTTTTCTTCCCAGCCTCTTGAGGCTCCCAGAGGTTTTTGCTTGACTTCTTACCTCTTACTTATGACCTCTCCTTCCTGCTCAACTACTTAGCCTTTGGCCCAAGACATTTTCAAATCAGAAAATGCCTTAGAGATAAAAAGCAAGAAAGAATATCAGAATCACCTGAATATGCTTTCTTCTCTCTGGGATGATAGCCTGTAAAACTCTAACTGCCTTATTTGACCTTACTCCAAGTTAGTTCTCAAGTTTGCTGACCCCCACTTTAGCTCACTTGGAAATAAAGCATGAGAAAAAAGCCAAGTAAATTATGCAAAGGAAAGGCAACAAGAGCTGAACCAGCATTAGCAATTATTGAAATCTATTCTAAATCACTAGGAATTAAAACAGGTTAAGTGTCTGTACAGGATAGACACATAGATAAAACTAAATGGAAAATACAGAAATAAATATAACATATTTATAATATAATTCATAAAAATATTTAGTCATTTGGAAATATTCCTAAAAGAACGGCAGAAAAGTACCAAAATCAATATGGCATTATTTTAAAATATTGTTAGAATGAGAAATATTTGGGAAAAAATTTTAAACAAAGTTAGAAAAGTAATAGGATAAATATAACTGAATATTTTTATGTTAAAAACAATTGTGTAATCAGAAAGATCATAGAATCTAATTTCTGGAATTCATTAAAACTGTTGTAATAAATTAGACAAGGACAAAGACAAATTTCAATATGAAAGAAATATGAACAAATATTTAAATGACAATCTGGAGGAAATAATTGCAATACTCTTAGAGTCAAAAGACTAATGCCTTTAATTTTGTTTACTTATAAATCCATTAGAAAAAGAACAAATAAAATTGGGAAGTATATATGTGAAAACAGAATACAGAAAATATCATTATTAATTGAAACAGAAAATATTAATATTGTAAATTGGAATAAAATAAAATTATAAACTTTCTCAAATAGGTGAAAATGCTATGCCTCACCCATAATTTGAAAAAGTTGTAAAATAAAATTACATATCATGATTTATACATTATATATACATACATGCATATTATATATACATGTATACTTTATATACTTATCAGAGTAAAATAACATTGGCATATACTTGGCAATACTAAGTGTTGGCTAGGAAATAAGAAAATAGACACTGGTATTTGTTTTGTTGTCAGTATCAACTGAGGCAAACATTTTGGAAGGTCGTTGGAACATATATTTGCCAGTTACACTAGCAATCCATGAATCTAGGTAGATGCACTACTTTGCCAAGATATAAATGGAAGGATATTTATGGTAGCATTGTGTTAAATACCATCCATCTGTAAACAAAAACAAATCTATCTCAATAAGGCTAATTATATTAATTATGGTAAAGTCTTAAAATGGAATACTATAGGGTTTTTATGGTGATAGGTCTTATGTTTAAATTTTTAATCCATCTGGAGTTAATTTTTGTATAAGGCGTAAAGACGGGCTCCAGTTTCAGCTTTCTTCACATGGCTAGCCAGTTTTCCAGACACCATTTATTAAACAGTGAATCCTTTCCCCATTGCTTGTTTTTGTCTGGTTTGTCAAAGATCAGATGGTTACCTAGGCAATATCATTCAGGATATAGCCATAGGCAAGGACTTCATGACTAAAACACCTAAAGAAATGGCAACAAAAGCCAAAATAGATAAATGGGATCTAATTAAACTTAAGAGCTTCTGCACAGCAAAAGATAAAATCATTAGAGTGAACCGGCAACTAACAGAATGAGAAAAAATTTTTGCAAGCTACCTATCTGACAAAGGACTAATATCCAGAATCTACAAAGAACTAAAACAAATATACAAGAAAGAAACAAACAACCCTATCAAAAAGCAGGCAAAATATATGAACAGATACTTTTCAAAAGAAGACATTTGTGTGGCCAAGAAACATGAAAAAAATGCTCATCATCATTGGTAATTAGAGAAATGCAAATCAAACCACATTGAGATACCATCTCACGCCAGTTAGAATGGCCATCATTAAGAAATCTGGAGACAACAGATGCTGGATTCCTCAAGGATCTAGAAATAGAAATACCGTTTGACCCAGCAATCCCATTACTGGGTATATGCTCAAAGGATTATAAATCATTCTATTATAAAGAAACATGCACACGTATGTTCATTGCGGCACTCTTTACAATAGTAAAGACTTGGAACCAACCCAAATGCCCATCAAAGATAGACTGGATAAAGAAAACATGGCACAATAAACCATGTAATACTATGCAGCCATAAAAAAGGATGAGTTCATGTCCTTTTCAGGGACATGGATGATTCTGGAGACCATCATTCTCAGCAAACTGACACAAGAACAGAAAATCAAACACCACATGTTCTCACTCATAAGTTGGTGTTGAACAATGAGAACACATGGACACAGGGAGGGGAACATCACACACTGGGGTCTGTTGGGGGGTGGAGGGCTAGGGGAGAGATAGCAGGGGGTGGGGGGCTAGGGGAGGGTAGCATTAGGAGAAATACCTAATGTAGGTGATGGGGGATGGAGGCAGCAAACCAACATGGCATGTGTATACCTATGTAACAATCCTGCAAGATCTGCACCTGTACCCCAGAACTTAAAGTAAAATTAAAAAAAATAGCATGTAAAAATACTGGAATACTGTATATTCTTTAGTATAGCCTTTAAGCTAAATGATGTGTATCTATCTGTTCTGATATAGAAATAACTTGTATAGCTAAAATCTATTGTTAACTGAAAAGCACGTGGCACAACAATAACAATAATATTTTGTCTTAAAATAATACACTCACACACTTCTAAATGAAAAGACTGGTGAGTAGGTAAGGGATATGTAGTTTTTATTCTATTTTGTTTTTGTTTCAGTCCATATTATTTCATGTTTACTATTAGCTCCTATTTTATAAGAAATAGAAAAGTAACTTAAAAGTATATTTAATTTAAATATATTTAATTTTATATTAGTAAATAATTTTAAGCTCAGAGTAGGACTAATTGAAAAGCATAAATCATTTTAGTTTCCTTGGTTCAATGGCTGACCTCTCATAATTTACTCAATTAGGCTCCCAAAATATGAGAAGCAGAAATGTATCAGGAAAAAATAGTCTTCCTTGGAAAAGTTACAAAGTCATGACAGATGCTAGCGATTCTGTAAAGATAAAGAAAATATACATATAGAAAATTATCAAAGACTGCTGTTTTTCCATTAGAGACATGTTATAATGATCTACTAAATATTAGATGAAAATAAATGGAATTTCAGCTGTAAAGACTTGGGGGAGGAAAAAGCTACACATGTTATTGATTACTAAGAAAATAGAGTGACGATCATCGACAAAGATATTGGCATACCATAAAGAAGGTCATACAATTTAAGTCTTGGGACCGTGTCACTTCTTTTTATCCTCCACAGTAAAGAACATAGTCTGTAACATGAAAATGATTAATAGTTTTGGACTATAAACTATCTGAAAGGATTCTGGCCCTTGGAATTAGCATGATAAATGTTTCAAAATTGAGGATGAGGAACTTGAATTAAAGTAAGAATATTTATCAAAGTTAAGTTATGGCAGCTTAAATTTAGCTTAAGAGTTTTCTCCACACATTTTTTTTTCTCTTTAAATTCTTCTATGTACTCACTCCATCCAGGCTTTTGGCTTTACCACCTCAGCTCTTGCCATGTGTGCTGCTAAATGCAAAGCCCATTTGTTAGATTTAATTTCACTTAAATTCTACTTATTACATACCCCTAGTTCACCTCTTGCTTTCTGAATATTGTTTTTCTTAGTCTCCAGTGTTTATCATTCCATGTCTAGAATTCTCAAAAATGAAAGCCTCCAAAATTCAGTCCTTATACCTATTTTCTTTTCTACTGTAGTTATCTTATCAGTCACAAAGTTTTTCATTTTCAGGTGACTTCCAAGTCCATATTTTAGGCCAGATCTATCCATTGGGCTTCAGACTTAATATCTGTTTTCCCTCCACCTATTTCTATCGTTCTATTTTTTTAAGTTGGAGAAAGGAGGTTTTGTCTGTTCTCAATGTTTTTCTTTAAATTTCAATCAGATAATCATTTTCCGCTCAAGACTCTCAATTTCCTATCACAAATAAAAACTAAAGTCCTTATAATTATATTCAAGGCCTTATTATTTCCTTTCAAGATTTATAATAGCATAAAAGTATAAATATTTAGAGATAACATATTTGGTATTAATGCAGGACTGTAAAACCACCAGTGCAAGCACAGAGAATTTAGAAACACATTAACATGTACATGGAAACTTAATTTGCAATGGAGATAGGAAGGCCGGTTTTTTAAAAACAAAATAAAACAATTTTAGTAAAATAGTAATCCATGAGAAAAAAAATATAAGATAAAATTGCACCACAACTACACACACATATAGGCACACCTACACACACTACAAATTACTGGTACATTAAGTATGAAAGAAAAATAAGAATATGCTACTTTTTATATTCTATGGGTTAGCTGGCTTCCACTGGGAAATTCTATTCTAAATAGAGTAGCTAAACTCGCATATGCAGGTTAAGTTGGAAGCCTGACCTGATAGAACATCCTAGATGGCTAATTGTCCTCCAGAATCTTTCCTTGCATGGTCTAATTTTCATTGTTCTAGGTCCAGCTTCTTTACAGCATGGCAGCTTGTGTCCAAGAGAGAACACTGCAAGAAGTTAAGCTCCAATGTGCTGGTGTTTGTCAAGTTTCTGCATGATAATATCCCACTGGCCAAAGTAATAAGGTACGCTAAACTTTAAGACAATATGGAAGGGCATTATAAAAGAGTGGGTGAGGCATATCTTGTTGGAAGTCACAATGTAACAGTCTATTCCACTTTACCCTCTGACTTCCAGTGACTCACATATCTTCTACATGCAAATTATGCTCACTGCCACCCAACATTTTTGAATGTCTCATTACATTGTAACATTAACATAGTCTTTTTCTTTATTATTATTATACTTGTTCTGTGATACATGTGCAGAACATACAGGCTTGTTACATAGGTGTACAAGAGCCAAAGTGATTTGCTGCACTCATTAACAATCATCTACATTAGGTATTTCTCCTAATGCTATTCCTTTCCTAGCCCCTCACCCCTCGACAGGCCCCAGTGTGTGATGTTCCCCTCCCTGTTTTCATGTACTCTCATTGTTCAACTCCCACTTATGAGTGAGAACATGTGGTGTTTGGTTTTCTGTTCCAGTGTTAGTCTGCTAAGAATGATGGTTTCCAGCTTCAATCATGTCCTTGCAAAGGATGTGAACTCATTCTTTTTATGGCTGCATAGTATTACATGGTGCATATGTGCCATATTTTCTTTATTTAGTCTATCATTGATGGGCATTTGGGTTGGTTCTACGTCTGGAATTGTGAACAGTGCTGAACAGTGCTGCTATAAACATACATCTGCCTGTGTCTTTATAGTAGAATGATTTATAATCCTTTGGGTATATACCCAGTAATGGGATTGCTGGGTCAAATGGTTGTTCTGGTTCTAGAACCTTGAGAAATCTCCACACTGTCTTCAAAGTGTTCCTATTGCTCTACATCCTCTCTAGCATCTGTTGTTTCCTGACTTTTTAATGATCGCCATTCTAACTAGTGAGATGGTATCTCAATGTGGTTTTGATTTGCATTTCTTTAATGACCAGTGATGATGAGCTTTTGTCATACGTTTGTTGGCTACATAAATGTCTTCCTTTGAGTAGTGTCCGTTTATATCTTTTCTTCTTTATTAGTCTGGTAGTGGTTTATCTATTTTGGTAATCTTTTAGAAACCAGCTCCTGGACTCGCTGACTTTTGGAAGGCATTTTTGTGTCTCTAACAAGATCTTAGTTATTTCTCGTCTTCTGCTAGCTTTTTAGTTTGTTTGCTCTTGCTTTTCTAGTTCTTTTAATTGCGATGTTAGGGTGTCAATTTAGATCTTTCCTGGTTTCTCCTGTGGGAATTTAGTACTATTAATTTCCCTCTAAACACTGCTTTAGCTGTGTCCCAGATATTCTGGTACATTGTGTCTTTGTTCTCATTGGTTTCAAAGAACTTATTTATTTCTGCCTTAATTTCCTTATTTACCCAGCAGTCATTCAGGAGAGATTTTATAGTTTTTATGTAGTTGTGCTGTTTTGAGTGAGTTTCTTAATCCTGAGTTCTAATTTAATTGCACCGTGGTCCGAGAGACTGTTTTTTATGATTTCCATTATTTTGCATTTCTGAGGAGTGTTTTACTTTTAATTATGTGGTCAATTTTAGAATAAGTGCGATGTGGTGCTGAGAAGAATGCATATTCTGTAGATTTGGGGTGGAGAGTTCTGTAGATGTCTATTAGGTCTGCTTGGTCCAGAGTTGAGTTCAAGTCCTGAATATGCTTGTTAATTTTCTGTCTCTTTAATGTGTCTAATATTGACAACGGGGTGTTAACATCTCCTACTATTATTGTGTGGGAGTCTAAGTCTCTTTGTAAGTCCCTAAGAACTTGCTTTATGAATCTGGATGCTCCTGTATTGGGTGCATATATATTTAGGATAGCTAGTTCTTCTTGATGCATTGATGCCTTCAGCATTATGTAATGCCCTTGTTTGTCTTTTTTGATCTTTGTTGGTTTAAAGTCCATGAGAGACTAGGATTGCAACCCATGCTTTTTTGTTAAAGTCTGTTTTATCAGATACTGGGATTGCCACTCCTGTTTTTTTGCTTTCCATTTGCTTGGTAAATATTCCTCCATCCCTTTAGTTGAGCCTATGTGAGTCTTTTCATGTGAAATGGGTTTCCTGAGTACAAAACACCAATGGGTCTTGACTCTTTATCCAATTTGCCAGTCTGAGACTTTTAATCATTTAAATTTAAGGTTAATATTGTTATGTGTGAATTTGATCCTGTCATTATGATGCTAGCTGGTTATTTTGTCCGTTAGTTGATGCAGTTTCTTCACAGTGTCAGTGGTCAGACACTGGTCAGACATATCAAACATTTGGTATGTTTTTGCAATGGCTGGTACCAGTTTTTCCTTTCAATGTTTAGTGCTTCCTTCAGGAGCTCTTATAAGGCAGGCCTGGTGGTGACAAAAATCTCTCAGCATTTGCTTCTCCAAAAACAATATTATTTCTCCTTAGCTTATGAAGCTTAGTTTGGCTGGATATGAAATTCTGGGTTGAAAATTATTTTCTTTAACAATGTTGAATATTGGCCCTCACTCCCTTCTGGCTTGTAGGGTTTCTGCAGAGAGATCCACTGTTAATCTGATGGGTTTCCCTTTGGGGGTAACCTGACCTTTCTCTCTGGCTGCCTTTAACATTTTTTTCCTTCATTTTACCCTTGGTGAATCTGACGATTATATGTCTTGGGGTTGCTTCTTTTGAGGAGTATCTTTGTGGTGTTCCTCTATTTTCTGAATTTGAATGTTGGCCTGTCTTGCTATGTTGGGGAAGTACTGCTGGGTAAAATCCTGAAGAGTGTTTTCCAACTTGATTGTATTCTCCCTGTCACTTTCAGGGACAACAATCAAATGTATGTTTGGTCTTTTCACATAGTCCCATATTTCTTGGAGCCTTTGTTCAGTCCTTTTCATTCTTGTTTTCTCTTTTTCTTCACAATTCGTTTGATATAGTTGATCTTCAGTCTCTGATATTCTTTTTTCCACTTAATGGATTCAGCTATTGATACTTGTGTATGCCTCATGAAGTTCTCATGCTGTGTTTTTCAGCTTCATTAGGTCATTTATGTTCTTCTCTAAAGTGGATATTCTAGTTAGTAATTCCTCTAACCTTTTTTCAAGGTTAGTTTCCTTGCATTGGGTTAGAACATGCTCCTTTAGCTCAGAGGAGTTTGTTATTACCCACATCTGAAGCCTACTTATATCGGTTCATCAAACTCATTCTCTGTCCAGTTTTCTTCCCTTGCTGGTGAGGAGTTGTGATACTTTGGAGGAGAAAAGAAGTTCTGGTTTTTGGAATATTCAGCATATCTGCGCTGGTGTTTACTCACCTTTGTGGATTTATTTGCCTTTGGTCTTTGATGTTGGTGACCTTTGGATGGAATTTTTATGTGGAAGTCCTTTTTGTTGATGTGGACGCTATTCATTTCTGTTTGTTTTCCTTCTAACAGTAAGGCCCCTCTTCTGCAGGTCTGCTGGAGTTTGACTGGAGGTCCACTCTAGACCCTGTTTGCCTGGGTAACAGCAGCAGAGGCTGCAGAATAGCAAAGATTGCTGCCTGTCTCTTCCTCTGGAAGCTATGTCCCAGAGGGGCTCCCACCAAATGCCAGCCGGAGCTGTCCTGTATGAGGTGTCTGTCGACCCTTTCTGGGAATTTTCTCCCAGTCAAGAAGCACAGGGATCAGGGACCCACTTGAGGAGGCAGTCTGTTCCTTAGCAGAGTTTGAGCACTTTGCTGGGAAATTGACTGGTCTCTTCAGAGATGGCAGGCAGGAATGTTTAAGTCTGCTGAAGCTGCGGCAACAGCCGCCCCATCCCCAGTGTGCTCTGTCCCAAGGAGATGGAAGTTTCATCTATAAGCCCCTGACTGGGGCTGCTGCCTTTCTTTCAGAGATGCCCTGCCCAGAAAGGAGGAATCTAGAGAGGCAGTCTGGCTACAGCGGCTTCGTGGCACTGCGGTGGGCTCTGCCCAGTTTGAATTTCCCAGCAGCTTTGTTTACACTATGAAGAGAAAACTGCCTACACAAGCCTCAGTGATGGTGGATGCCCCTCCTCCCACTATCCTTGAGCATCCTATGTTGACTTCAGACTGCCGTGCTGGCAGCGAGAATTTCAAGGCAGTGTATCTTAGCTTGCTGGACTGTGTGGGGGTTAGATCCCCTGAGCTAAACTACTTGGTTCCCTGGCTTCAGCCCCCTTTTCAGGGGAGTGAATGATTGTCTTGCTGGCATTCCAGGCACCACTGGAGTACAGAAAAAAAAAATCCTGTAGGTAGTTCGGTGTCTGCCTAAACAGCTGCAGAGTTTTGTGCTTGAAACCCAGGGCCCTGGTGGTGTAGGCACTTGAAGGAATCTCTTGGTCTGAGGTTTGCAAAGACCATGGGAAAAGCATAGTATCTGGGCCAGAATGCACTGTTCCTCATGGCACAGTCCTTCCTGGCTTCTCTTAGCTAGGGTAGGGAGTTTCCTGACCCTTTTTGCTTCTCAGATGATGCAAAGCCCCTCTCTGCTTCAGCTCATGCTCTGTGGGCTTCACCCACTGTCTAACCATTCCCAGTGAAATGAGCTCTGTACCTCAGTTGGAAATGCAGAAATCACCAGCCTTCGGCATTGATCTTGCTGGGAGCTGCAGACCAGAGCTGTTTCTATTTGGTCATCTTGTTAGCCACCCCCAGATATAGTCTTGAATCTGGAGTGTCATCATCTAAATCAGTTGCAGGTGGCAATGAGTTTTTATACGGAATTCCTCAAGTGCAGTTCCCTCTGTCTTGTTCTGCAGATGCAGAAGTCTTTAGATGGAAAAAGGAAAAAAGATCTGTCTTCCTTATCCCCATCATAAAATGCTGCATCCAAGACAGAACAAACAAAAATGATAGTACTGTTTACAAAGGTGTCACTTGCTCATAGCAAATTCAAAATCTGGCTATGCTCTGCTCTCTGTTTTCTTGGTTCTGGCCTCAAATCATCTCTCTTTTTCCATAGGAAATTGTTCATCTTTGCAACTATCTTTCTCATTCTGTTTCCTAAATTTGGAAAATTGGACACACAGAGAATTATTTACATATTGAACTTTTTTGGTCCCTTTTAGTCTGAGCTATGATGACTCCTTTAAAAACTCTGTATTGCTGATGTAAATTAAAATAGACATTAGGCCTGAAAATTTTTTTAGCAAAGTCAGTTGAGTGACCTTAACCTTGCTTGATTTGCAAACCTAAGTGAAACTTAAATTGAGGCATTATTCTAAATGCCTATACTGAAGAAAAATAAAACTTAAGACTAACCAATCAGAAGCCATCAACTAACTTGTATAATTGGAGACTTTTCAGAAGGCTAGACCAAGTAAGGCAACTGTATAAAATAACCAATCAAATTTTTTTTCTTTACTTGTGCATTCAAAGCCCGTCCTTTTTGCATTTCCTTACTGGAGCTTGAAACCATCTTTACTCTAGTGCTTTCAGATTCACGAATTGATGTTTGCTCAAATGAATTATAAAATTTTACTGTGCCTCAGTTTAGCTTTTAATAGTATTAAATGATAATCTACTTCATTAACAAAAATGGCACCCACAAATTCATTTGAGCCTTTGTATACTTTAGGTAGTGAATTAGGGTGCTGTTGATACATTACCATTAAGTCTTCAGAAGTACCTTTTTCTTTCAGAGAGATGTATTAAAGTGTCTTACATCTGCACTATTACTTTGACTTCATCTCTGAGGCCATTTTTTTAATGGCAGCACCCTGGATTTTATCATGGCCTGGAGATTATTTCTCACTTTGAGATTATTTTGTTGGCTGAGCAGGGAATGAGAAATATTTTTATTTTCCAATCTAGCAAGTCCAAGGTTGGACATATTTCCTTTAATCTGGCTAGAAAACTGAAGAATGCATTATTAGGTTGGTGCAAAGTTAATTGTGGTTTTTGCCATTAAAAGTAATGTACTTTGCACCAACCTAAGAGTTTATCTCTCTCTCTCTTGCAATTAATATAAGTGACTAAAGTAACCAATTAGCATTTAAACATTGTTCCTAGAAATCTTAGCCCTATTCACAATTTTTTTAGATACATTTTCTAACTTACGTATTTTTTTTTTTTTTTTTTTTTTTTGAGAGAGAGTCTTGCTCTATTACCCAGGCTGGAGTTCAGTGGCATGACCTCGGCTCACCACAGCCCCTGCCTCTCAAGAGCAAGTGATTCTTGTGCCTCAGCCCTCCATAGCAATAATTATTATTGAATAGCAATATTCAAAGGCTAGAATATAATTCTAAAGTAAAAAACTATAATATTTCAATAGAAAACAATGTAAATCAAGAATTTTATTTCCAAGATCTTCAACTAATAAAACTACAGCATAAATATATAAGATAAATATATAAATGGTTGAATGAATAGATAAGTAGAGAAAAAATTAAATTTAGCCATTTAAGATTCAATTAGAAACAAAGGGGAAAATGGAAATCCACCTAAAAGAATATTTGTGATCATAGAACCAATTCAAATGACTAAGATTGAACACTATACAAATTTTTTGATTATATAAAATGTATTTTATTCTTGCACAGTAAATTTATTTAAGGAGATGCAGGAATAATAATATTGTAGTAGAAATGTAAATCTACATTTCCTGTCTTTTTTAACAATGTTAAAAGTGATTTAATATCATAAGCATTCGAATTTTTATAATTTCACATAATTTTAGGCTTTCATTATAACTTTTCCTGCTTTAGAGCAAAGGTTTTGAACTCTGGCTTCACATTAGAATCCCATTTAACTCTCTTGATAAGCCAGTCACACCCTCCTACACCAATTAACTCAGAACCTATGGGGGATGAGACTCAAAGATCAGTACTTTGAATACTCTCTGGCAATCCATTGTGCGGCCATAGAGCCTTCAGTTTTCTATATTTAAATAAATTGTACTAATTTATAGTGTTTCTATGTCTTGTGGTGAAACAAGATTATTCTAAAATTTATTAATTTATCCATTTTTAACTTCATTTTCTTGAGAAGAAATAGCATTTTTAGTCATTTTTACTAAAAATACTTTTTTCTTAAAGCAGTATTCTGTTGATATTTCTTCGCTAGGTCCATCTGTCAATCTATCATCTATCTATCATTTATCAAGGTTGGTAACTAGCTATCTATACCTTTGTATCTTTTATGTGCTCTATAATGTGAATAAATTTGGCAAATATTATTTTCAAGTGTTAGAATTTTGGTGTGGATTGTAAACTTTTTTCTGTGCTTTTTTCCAATACTTGACATTTAATGATGCAAATGTTTTATTTTTACAAAAAAATTAGTCTATTACTTTATGTTTTATTTTTGAACTAGTATTAAATAAATTCAATTTCATATTGTATTTTGTTACATAATTGACCATATTTTAATTTATGGTTACAGTTATTCTTTGAAAGATTATTTACTAATGACTGGAAGTACTCTTTTATTGTAAGTATCTTGACAATAAAATATCTATTTGTCTACAATTTCGTGGCTTGTTTTTATGGGCTTGGAACTAGAACAAGGCATTGGATGTTTGCAGTTTAATTTTAACATTTTGCAGCTTGAATTGGTAAAAATGTATGTGTCTATGATGTGATAGCTAAATGGGTGTACATCAGGACTAAAAGAAGGAAATGAATATCCATAATTAAATATTTATATGTTATAGCTTGCAGTAGTGAAATAAATATCTGTCAATGACATGGATGTTAAATGGTTATGTGTCAGCATCTAGAGTACAGAAATTAATATCCTCAATTAAATGTCTATATGTTATGTAAAATTTTGATGCAGACATTCTTCATGACTTGAAATTCCTTCAAGAGTTTTTCTAATCTTCAAAAAAATAAGATTTCTGCATTTGCCCTCTTTTGAAAACATGGTGAGGGAGGAGAACTGAAGGAATTTAATTTACAAACTGTCTGCATTTTTAAGCAATAAATGACCCATAAGTCACTTTCTATCTTCATGATTTCAATTTCCTAATATACTAAAAATTTTAAACTCTTTTTCTTCTCTCATTTTCTAGCCCTGTTTATTAAACATCTGTATTAGCATATTTTTGCACTGCTATAATGAAATACCCAAGACTAGGTAATTTATAAAGGTTGAGGTTTAAGTGATTTACAGTTCTGCATAGCTAAGGAGGCCTCAGGAAACTTACACTCATGGCATAAGGGGAGGTACACACCTTCTTCACAAGGCAGCAGAAAATAATGACTGTGGGAAGTAGGAAGGGGCACACTAAAATCATCAGCTCTTATGGGAACTCATTCACTATCATGAAAACAGCATAGGGAAAACTGCGCCCATGGACGAAAAACTTCTCACCTGGTCCCACCCTTGACACATGGGGATTACAACTCTAGATGAGATTTGGGTGGTGACATAGTGCTAAATCATATCATCGTTCACCACCTACATTTTATTAAAAGTTAATAGGTAAAGAAAAAGCCACATATAACCAAAAAATTAAGAATTCTATGCAACAAAATTAATCAAGTCACAATGAGAAAAAACCATTTTGTTATCTCAGTATATCACATTACTAGTTTTCCTGTGTAGTGTCAATGCTGTGAAAAAGACATTTAAAATGTTGCTTCCATAGAGAAATGTTATTTATATGTTGAAATACATTTTAGGACTGGAGAGAACTCCATCCCCCAAGCAATTCTGACTAGTGTATATTACATATGGTATTGTCATAGGGTTACAATTCTGGAATTCATTTGAAGTCACTACTAAATAGTCTTTTAAAATGAGATTTGTTTTGGTAAGCAGGAAAATAATCAATAATAGGTTAAAAGTTTTCTGGAAATTCTGTCAGGGTAATGATTATTAATTATAAAAAATAAGTCAATTGTTACTACACTGTTAAGATTAACTAGCTATGGCAAAACTAATACTGAAATAATGAAATTTAATTATGTATTGATTCTGTATAGGAAATGCAAGCTCTTAATCACATATTTATTATAAACTACCATTTCTTGTCATGTAGCTTTCAAATTAGAATAAATTTATACATATAATTATCAGTATAGATTTATGCAAACACAGATGAATACATGTGCATAGTATCAATTTGTTACACATTTGTCTTGTTAACTTAGGAAAATTAGCATTTGTAATTCTAGTTTCCATTCACCAAATCACTTTTCTTTCAAGATGCCCTCATTCTGATGACAAATCAAGCTGTTACATTATACTTTTATCAGAGAATGCCTGCACATGTATCCTGTCAACTACACGCTGTAGTTGCTTTGACTACTGGAAGCCCATGATGAGAAGGAAATTGTTAAGGCCAAATTCTTTCTTTTGAGGAAACAAATTACCATAAAAAGTAAAATGTTTCTTAGTTGTTTTTTAACCAGTAGCATTTCTACCAGCTGAATTAATAAATTCTTACTTTTAAAGACATTCACTTTTACTACCTGAATAAGATGGTCAGATTACAAAAGGAATATGTTTTGGTTCTATGACAATGTTACGTAGAACAAGACTCAAATGTGAACACTTAAATTCATTAACTGAATATTTATTTTATTCTGGCTTGGGCTGTTTTTAAATTTTCATGATTTCTATGCCAAAACATATCTGAACACTATGCAAATATGAAATAATCTGAACCCTTCAGCTAGTTTGTATATACTGACTGTTCTAAAAATTCTGCACATATTTTACTTATAATAATTGTGTCATAACCACAATATTGATAGTTATGAGTACATAATTATCCTAAGCATAACACTCTGGGGAGACTGATCTCACAACTGCATCAACAATGAAAAACTATCCTGACCCAGTGTCATAAAAGCTGTATACCTTCCCTGATTTGCTGGCTACAGGCTGAGAGGAGGTCTGTAAGAGATACATAAAAGCCTTCAATGAGTCATGTTCTATTTTGAGTCTATTTAAAAGACTAAGACACATTCCCCAAAATTCAACTAGATGCATTTTCATGTAATTACTCCAGCCTGTGAACATGTACATATATAGTGATCACATAAATATCACAAGTGTTCATTAATATTTGAAAAAAAATAGCTTTCAATGTATCAGAAAACAACCATTAAAACATCTTAAGAAAGTAGGAAAGAGCAGACTAAAATTTAAAACACGAGAAAGGAGAAAGTAAGGATATAAATCAATAAAATAAAAAACTATAAATCAATAGCAAAGATTAAAAAACAATAAAATCTAGTTGAAATAAAGATTGTTCAATATTTAGTGTTGATTTTACAATACTGATTAAAAATTATAAAACCGAAAACTAGATAAAATTACAAGTACAATTAAGGTAGGAGGTGGGACACCAGACCAAATTGAAGTCTAGCTAAAACAGGAAAGAGGCAAAAGCACCTTTATAAGACACACTCACCAGTGTGCCACTTCAGTTTCCCATTGCCATAATGCTCAGAAGTTACCATCCCTTTTCATGGCAATGACCCAATGACCCAGATATTATCACCTTTTTCTTAGAAAGTTCTGTATCATCAGCCCCTTAATTTGCTACTCTGGGCACATTGCCTATGGGGTAGCCCTGCTCCACAAGGTGCAGTACCTCTGATGCTGCTGTACACTGCCTCTTCAATAAAAGTTGCCATCGAACACATCAATTTACCCTTGAATTCTTTCTTGGGGAATATGGTTAGGCTCTGAGTGCCCATTCGAATCTCATCTTATAGCTGCCATAATTCCCACATGTTTGTGGGGGGACCTGGTGGCAGATGACTAAATCATGGGGGCAAGTCTTTCCCATGCTGTCCTCATGATAGTGATTGAATACCACGAGATCTGATGGTTTTAAAGACAGTAGTTTCTCCACACAATCTCTTATTTTTTTGCCTGCTGCCATCCATGTAAGATGTGACTTGTTCCTACTTGCCTTCCACCATAATTGTGAAGATTCCCCAGCCACAAGGAACTTTAAGTTCAGTAAATCTTTTTCCTTTGTAAATTTCCCAGTCTTGAGTATTTTTACCAGCAGCCTGAGCTAAGCCCCAATTTGAGACTCTCTTGACCTGCATCATCTGGTGAGATTGTATTAGTCTGTTGTCATGCTGCTAATAAAAACATACCTGAGACTAGGTCATTTATCAAGAAATAGAGGTTTAATTGACTCACAGTTCCACGTGGATGAGGAGGCCTCACAGTTATTGCAGAAGGAGAAGGAAGATAAAGGCAGGTCTTACAGGGTGGCAGACAAGAGAGTTTGTACACGGGAATTCCTATTTATAAAACCAGCAGAACTTGTGAGACATATTCACTACCATGAGAACAGTATTGGGGAAACTGCTCCCATGATTCAATTATATCCACCTGGCCCCAGCCTTGACACATGGGGATTATTACAATTCAGTATGAGATTTGGGTGGAGACATAGCCAAACCATATCCTTCAAGCCCTGGCCTCTCCTAAATCTCATGTTTTCACATTTCAAAACCAATAATGCCTTCTTCAAAGTCCCCCACAGTCTTAACTAATTTTAGCATTAACTCAAAAGTCAACAGTCCAAAGCCACATCTGAGACAAAGTAAGAAGACCCTTCCACCTATGAGCCTGTAAAATCAAAAGCAAGTTAGTTAGTTCCTAGATACAATTGGAGTATAGACATTTCTCCTGTTCTAAATAAGATAAATTGGCCCAAAAAAGGGGGTACAGGCCCCAAGCAAGTCTGAAATCCAACAGGCAGTCAAATTTTAAAGCTCCAAAATGATCTCCTTTGAATCCATGTCCCATATCCAAGGCATGTTGCTGCAAGAGGTGGGCTCCCACGAGCTTGAGCAGTTCTGCTCTGTGGCTTTGCAGGGTACTGCTCCCCTCCCAGCTGCTTTCAGGAGCTGATGTTGAGTGTCTGTGGCTTCTCCAGGTTCACAGTACAAGCTTTTGGTGGATCTACCATTCTAGAGTCTGGAGTCCAGTGGCCCTCTTCTTACAGCTCCACTAGGCAGGACGCCAGTAGAGACTCTGAGTGGAGGTTCTGACTCCACATTTCCCTTCTTTATTGCCCTTGCAGAGGTTTCCCCATGAGGGCTCCCCAACTGCAGCAAATTTCTGCCTGGAAATCCAGGTATTTTTATATATCATCTGAAATCCAGGCCAAGGTTCCCAAACCTCAATTATTGACTTCTGTGCACCCACAAGCTCAACACCCCGTGGAAGCTGCTAAGGCTTGGGGCTTGCACCCTCTGAAGCAATGGCCTGAGCTCTGTGATGGCCCCTTTTAGCCATGGCTGGGACATAGGGCACCTACTTCTGAGACTGCACAATGAGGCAAGTCCCTTGGCCCTGCTCATGGAACCATTTTTTTCTACTAGGTCTCCTGGTTTGTTATAGGAGAGGCTGCCATGAAGACCTCTTACATGCTCTGGAGACGTTTTCACCATTGTCTTGGCAATTAACATTTGGTTCCTCATTATTTATGCATATTTCTGCAGTCAGCTTATATTTCTCCCCAGAAAATGGAGTTTTGTTTTCTATTGCACTGTCAGTCTGCAAATTTTCCAAACCTTTATGTTCTGCTTCCTCTTAAATACTTTGCTTCTTAGAAATTTCTTACACCAGATACCCTAAGTCATCTCTCTCAAGTTCAAAGTTTCACAAATCTCTAGGGCAGGGGCCAAATGCTGCCAGTCTCTTTGTTAAAGTATAGCAATAATCACCTTTGCTCCAGTTCCCAATAAGTTTATCATCTCCATCTGAGGCCACTTCACCCTGGATTTCATTGTCCATATTATTATCAGCATTTTGGTCAAAACCATTCAACAAGTCTCTAGGAAGCTCCAAACTTTCCCACATTTTCCTGTTCTTTTCTGAGTCCTCCAAACTGTTCTAACCTCTGCATGTTACCCAGCTCCAAAGTCGCCTCCATATTTTTGGGTATATTTACAGTGGCACCCCACTCCTGATACTACTTTATGGTATTAGTCCATTCTCACACTGCTAATAAAGACATACCTGAGACTGTCATAAGGAAAATGATGTTTAATGAACTAATAGTTCCACATGGCTGGTGAGACCTCACGGTCATGGCAGAAGGTGAAGGAGAAGAAAAACATGACTCACATGGTGGATGACAAGAGACCTTGTGCACAGTTACTCCCATTTATAAAACCATCAGGTCTCATAAGACTTATTCACTACCATGAGAACAGTATGGGGAAAACTGCCCTCATGATTCATTTACATCCCCCTGGCCCTGCCCTTAACACATGGGGATTATTACAAATCAAGGTGGGATTTGGGTGGGGACAGAGCCAAACCATATCACTGATGAAGGAACAAAGAAAATGTAGAAGCAGCAATTGGAAAGAAACTGAGAGGCAGTGGTCAGAAAGATAGTGAGACAGTGGAGTGGTGTGATAGCTGTCAATGGGATGGCAAGAAAGTGAGAGGCAGTGAATGACAAGAGACAGCAAGACGGCAATCAAAGCTGCATAGCTATAACACTGAGGCTGTAGCAATAAAGAGCTGCTAACATTGCAGAGTTGTAACACTAGCCAAAGTTTCTTTCAAGAGCAATGTTTGGTTAGGCACGGTGGCTCCTATCTGTAATATCAACACTTCGAGAGACCAAGATGGGAGGATTGCTTGAGCCCTGGAGCTTCAGATTAGGCCGGGCAACATAGCAATACCCCACCACTATTAAAAATAAAGCCATCATTTTTCCTGGTGGACAGCAGAGCCGAGTGAATGGACAAGCAGCCAAATGCCACTGCCTCATGTGGGACCTGCCATTCTGACCAGAAAGCGAGTGGATTATCATTCTCTGTGCTAGCCCCTCCCACCATGGCTGCTGAACCCAACCAACCTGAGGGAATCAGAAGAAATATTACTCAAGTCTCATCCACATGGAAGATCAGTCAGTGCCATTTTGCCTCCAGCAGTTGGGTAAGTATCCCCTCTGTCTCTCTCGTAATACAGGGTGAGCTAGGGAATAAAAGCCTTCGGCTAAGCAGTCAGTGAAAAAATTTCCCCATTGTTTGAGTACCCCCAAACACACCCTTTTCACTCCTTCACCCCTTCACCCTTTTTATTCTGACTCCATTTTATTAATCTGCCAGTCACTTTATTTTCTGTCCTAAAATATATGTTTTGTTTGCAGTGTTTTATTTTGCCCTGATGCCCTGAGCAATTGTTTAAGGCAGGCTAGTTGGTTGTGTGAGATCTCCCATTGTATTAACTCTGGGATGCCATAGTCACATTGTTCTGTGACCCAATGAGGTCTTTGGAGTTCATTGTTCACCATACTCTAAATGCTCTGGCATTTTCAGTAATTACTCAGGCCCTAGATATTCTGAAATTTCTGGCATTTGGCATGGGGATCCTTGTTAGCTGATACTTAGGTGTTCTGGGTTTTTGGTATTTGTTATTGTTGGCCACCATGCCAGATGATCTAGGGCTTTCAGAATTCATATTCCTTCTAGAAATGTGAGTTAGAAGACCACCCTAAGGGAATCTTGGTCTTGCATTTGCTTGTTTTCTGCTCTAAAGTTTTCATTTTCCATAACAGCACTTTATTTTCTTATTGTCACTTCATTTATACTTCTTCTCCAGCACTTTTCTTAATAAAAATACTTCTTTTGTCATATTTCATTCACTGGCAAATACTCATAATTTACTTTCATAGCACCTTGCTACCTATACTTAAACCTTCTTTGCAAGAAATGGGAATCTGAGAGAGAAAAACCACAAGGGCCCAGTTGTTTTTTTTTCTTATTGGACTTGGAAAAACTTCTGTGTCCTATAGAAATCCTTGTTGCACAAGGGGAGAATGAAAAGCATCCCAGAGGACTCGCCAGTAGGGTGTCATTTAGGCTATTATAGCAAATTCAAATTCACCTTAAAGACAAAGAAACTCATTTTCTATTGTAACATTATTTGGGTTCAATACAAATTAGAAAACCAAAAGATTTGGCCTTAACATGATTCTGCTAGTTATAATGATATTTTCTAATTAGACTCATTCTGTAAAAAAGTAGGAAAAGAAGAAAAAAAAGCAGTAAAAGGATATTTTATAATTAGACTCATTCTGTAAAAAAGGAAGTCCCTTATGTACAGGCTTTTATGGCTCTTATGCTGGTTCATGTCATTTCCAGTTACCAGGAAGCCACACATAAGGGAACCCCTCCTAGCTGCTCCACCTAGAAGGCCTATACCCTCCCTGGAGTTTCCTCAGTCCCCCAATCCTGAAGGGGGTCCCACTACTTCTCTAATGAAGGATTCTACCCCAAGGTCATTAGGGAACCTCCTTTATTCAATTAGCCCCAGCCTATACCCAAAAACATAGGCCCAACCAGAACCACCAGAAGTGCGGCCCCATATCAGCTCCTAAAATCAAACCTGTGTCCATTGTAGGAGGTAGCTGATGAAAATGAGGGAACACTTAGAATACATATGTCATTTTCTATGTCTATAGCTTTATTCAAAGACAAATTTGGTCAGTTTTCAGAGAATCAAGAAAAGTTTATAGATGAGTTTGTTAAGCGGACCATGTTCTTTTATTTAACTTGTCATGACTTACAAATATTGTCACCTGCTTGCTGTGTTGTGGGAAAAAAGCAGAGGAAAAAGAATGTGGTTAAACCAGTCAATTATGACAATGTTAGATAACTCGGGTAAAAGATGAAAATCCCACTCTGTTTCAGAGGCATTGGTTCAGGCCCTCAGAAAATATGCTAAGGCAGACCCAGACCCCTAACGGGCAAGCTCTTTTTAGTATACATTTTATTACTCAATCTGCTCCTGACATTAGGAGGAAGCTACAAAAATTAGCAATGGGACCTCAAACTCCAATGAGCCAACTCTTAAACATGGCTTTTAAAGCTTATAACAATAGAGATGGGACAACAGAGGTGTTTAAAAAATAAAAAGAGCCAAAAAGTACAATTATTAGCAAATGATTTAAGCCCCCCTGTACTCTCAGGGCTACTCATCCTGAGAAAGTGTCACAAGATCGGTGTCTAGAATACCCAGACAAGAGTCCCAAACTTGCCAACTCCTGGGCCAGGATCAGTGTGTTTACTATAAGCAAAAGGGCTAATGGCTATGAGAATGTCCTAACTGTCCCTGTTGAGACAGAGAGAAAAAGCTCTGCACAAATTCTTGAGCTTACCTTCTTCCACTAGCCCCAAAGAGCTACCTTGCACAGGTATGTTTACTGGGGATCACAGACCCTAGAGCCTGATGGACAGCTTTCCACAGTGGCGACAAGTGTCTGCCTGAACATTTTTCTTCAGTTTCTCTACTGTTAAGTGAGCTCTTCAGTGGCTTGAGGACTCCAGGGTCTTTCTTCGAGAAATGCAGTTTGTCTCTTCCCTTCCTTATTTGAAGCCATGGGATCCCCTTCCCTGTCTCTTCCTATCTTCCATTTGTGACAAACAAAATTTGGCCAGGTAGATGGGTCCCAATTTTGTAAATAACTTGAATCCTCATGTCTTGTATAGGTCATTTTATCTGATGTGTTTGTTTAGGTATAAGTGCAGGTATTTCAATGAGTCTTATGTCTAGCACGCTATCAAATTGACTTTTGTTGTTTGTTTTTGAGACAGTCTTGCTCTGTTGCCCAGGCTGGGGTGCAGTGGCACAATCTGAGGTCATTGCAACCTCCACCTTCTGGGTTCAAGGGACCTTCCTGCCTCAGACTCCCAAGCAGTTGCAACTACAGGTGTGTGCCATCATACCTGGCTAATTTTTTTTTTCTATTTTTAGTACAGATGGGTTTTCACCACGTTGGCCAGTTTGCTCTTGAACTCCTGACTTCAACTGATCCACCCACCTTGGCCACCTAAAATGCTGGGATTATAGGTATGAGACACTGTGCCTGGTCTCAAATTGACGTATAAATAAAATAGTGCTCACAAGTTAAACAAGAAAGTATAAGCTTATTAGTTTGAAGAGAATGTAGTGTCTTCTAAAATTATTCTTTTTACCTAGGTAAGTCACTGATGTTCATAGGCATTAAAACAGTTAAGATGCCTTTACATGGTAACTGTCTCTGCATGGAATCCTGATTCTTGTGGGTGGTCTAGAGAAATCTGTTAAAAGTGAAAAATTTAAGTACATGGGAATAGAATAGATGCTTGAATAGTGAGCATTTTGTATAGTTAAAAATCCTACATTTATAAAATAATACTCATCTATGGAATACCAACATCTGGTGAGCAGTTCAGGATTTCTTGTTTCCTAGATTCATACAAAACATGCCAAAGAATATATTATTTATTGGAAAAAATTGTTTTAATTCAGAAATTACCAAAAAGGAGAATCAAAAATGAGGGAAGTAGTAATTATAAATAAGAGGGAGGGATACAAGAAAGAGTAATTTTGTTTAAAAAGGATCTTGTAAAGTAAATTCTTTTCCTAGTGTAAAATGACTGGTTATTTAAGAAAGAGGTAGTATGAACAAGTCATAAAGTCCAAACATGTTGTAGATAGTCTGCATTGGCCATGAAAAGGTTCATAAAGAGGAATTTGTGAAAAGAATTTTATGTGTAATCAAATTCGCTGTAATTAAAAGGAAATTATTTATAATAGCATTTCTAAAGAATGGTCTAGATTTCGATACCAAATTTTCTTAAGGTATCAATTTGCTAAATTACCAGAAATTTTGCTTTTCAGTAATCCTGTAATCTATTTCTTTTGAAAGCTTCTTAGATTCATGTAACTCACTCCTTTAGCTTTTTGGCAGTTTCTGTGAGGTGTTCTCCTCTGATTCTAACTGCTGTTGTAGGCTGATGCCAAAATGTTTTGTCTTAGAGGTCTGTGGGGAGCAGTGTTTTTCCCCAATATAGCTTAATTCTATGACCTTGAAGAAAAGTTTCTTAAGAAAAGTTACATCTTTTCTCAATGTGTAACTTTGGCTTTTGGGCTTTCATTCTTATATTGCTTAGAAGGGTTTTGGGGGCCAATGAATGCCTGCCAAATTATATTCCCTTTGGCCAGGAGGGTTGCATGTGTTCAGTCTGTTGTGGGCTATGGTTTTTGACTTTTTGGTTTGTATTCTCCTTTTTGTCAGGTGTGAATAACTAAGCTTTTATTTTATTCTGTACCAATGCTGGGGTGGTGTGCTACCTGTCCTGGGTCCCTTATATCCCTTGGTGGGACCTTCATGGCCAGGAGACTTGTAGTCAGCTGGATGTTTTGGGCTGGGGGACAGTGGAAGTGAGTAGGCCCTCATTGGCCCTTGAACTCCTTTTGATCAGCATGGGAGCTAAAGGCTAGGATCCAGGAAATGGAGTTGTAAAATTGGCTTGTCTATGGGTTTCGTGTGTTACACTGCTATGGTCTTGGCTTGTAGTAATTAGCTATACAAACCTTCCTTCACCACTTTGGAATTTAGGCCAGGTTCAAGAGACCCTCCAGTATTAAAATAAAACATTCCCCTTTCCCACAAAGGAAAAGAATATCTCCCCTGTTCAACCATCAGATTTAGTCTTACCAAAAACTTAAAAACAAAAATACCCCAAGGATCAATTACACCCAAAACGGAAGGGCTCTTATCAGATGTTGTTAAGTGTTCCCACACTGCTGTTAAATTTCAGAAAATAACAGTTTAGGTGTGCCTATCAGGTATTAAAACTGTTTCTTTTGAGTCACAGTCACAAAGGGAGGACACTGTGACCTATATCTGTAAACCTTTGAAAGGCCTCTGCTAACTCACAGGTAGAAAATTAACCTCCCAACAAATTAAATCCTGAGAGAACCAACACTCAGCAAGAAGTGGTAACATGTTTCTGTGGGTGGAGAAAGAAGCATTAATTTTTCTCTTCTTATTTTCTATCATTTTAGCCTACCGCCTCCTCCTGGGAAACATCCCTTTTGTCTTTGTTGGGGAAAGCGGCCATTCTAACCTTTAAACAGACACTATGCTACCACTGTTAATCCTGTTTGCTATCCCAATTACCCTGATCTAGTGTGGGTGAGAACAAAACTCTATAGTAAATATTATTAAAATTATAGCATCAAAGAATCATCTTTATGGTTGCTAGATTTATCAACATCCCTAGGATAAAAAGTCCCAATCCCCACCCCTCCTAATTAACCATAGTGATTCCAAAGTACCCAGACCCCTACTTGTTAGGTGGAATTCTCCCCTGCTTAACAGACTTTTCCTGAACCCCACCACACTACTACCTGGACCTAGGAAGCTGGGTATCTATATCTCCAGTACGCTAATGATTTTATCTTTTATACCTACTCTGTTTTAATGACATAAAAGTGGAAGTTTCCCTGTGACACTCTCATCCAACTCTAGTTGCCAAGTTCCCAAGGCAAGGAGACCATATATGGTGCCTTTTTCGAGATAAGAACATACAGAAAAAAAAAAAAAAAGCAGACACACACACAGAACACTACCCAACCTGGGAAGGTTGGGGAGTGGGTGTATCACCCCTTTCTGGAAAACAAATGTTCTTCAGCTGTCCCAGTTGTAACAGGGAAAGAATCTTTCTATAGACCCAACTTGGTGGCAAAGAATAGATATCATGACACACAGGGCCTCTATTTGTTTGTGGCCATGACTACCCAGCATGCCACCTGGGCTTATTTTTGTTTGCTGCCATGACTACTCAGACAGTCACCTGTTCCTTTAGGAGTGGCTTTCCCTTGTATATAAAAAACTTGGAACAGAGGTGAATGTACGTTAGCCACCCTTGCCCCTCCAGGGGTCATAGTCTACATTTACATAAGACTCAGCAATACTAGAAGTCAATGAGCAGTATGATTAATTCTGACAAGAACTGGGGCAGCAATACCACAAGCAGCATTGTGGAGTGGCTTTGCCTATCACAAATCAACCCTAAAAAAACTTAACTAAATCCTAAAATCCTTAGCCATCAACAAAGGTAAGACATTGAAGGGAACTGAAGAGTCCCTAGACTCTTTGGCAAATGAGAATAACTTTGGCAACATAGCAACACCTGTCTCTAAAAACATTAAACTTTAAAAAAAAATAGCATGCCTGTGGTCCTAGCTACTTGGGAAGCTGGAACAGGAGGATCACTTGAGCTCAGAAGTTCAAGGTTGCAGCGAGCTATGATTGATCCACTGCACTCCAGCCTGGGCAACAGATCAAGACTGTGTCTCTTAAAAAAATAATGTGCATATACATACACATATATATACACACACACACAAACACACACACACACACATTCATATACACATTTTAAAATATATTTTTATATATAAAGAATGTGTATATATAAACAAATGAATGCATAAAACAAAATATATAAAATAAAAATAGAAATATAAATTTAAAATAAATGTATAAAATAATTTATTAATATAATAAGTAACATTAATAACTTTACAGTAAGTATTAAGACATACTAATTGTGTCAATCTTGATAATTCTGTTGAAGGAAGGCCCAGATGCTGCACTTTGAAATCATTACCTCATTTTTACGAGCCCACAACATCCGTGGGCTGCTCCTGGCAAAAGACTGAGTTAAACAAGGATACTAAGGAAGACCTGTTCCCAGCACACAAACTTCTCTGTCAAGAAGTTTTAGCTTGAAGAGTTTTGAATGGCTTTGCTGAATCTTCCTTGGACTGCATTGCAGTCTAGGATGTTTTCATCCAACTTTATTTCCTGATCTTTCCCTCACGGTCTGACTCATACTGCTTTCTTATCTTGAGCAAAAACAATGTATACTCTATCATGTATCATTAATTTATGTTAATTATTATCAAAGAAGAATCAAGAGTATTCTCAAGGAAATTCATAAGAAAAGGAGCATTAAATGTGTTTTAACAAGTTTTTAAATCACTTCAAAAAAGTTATTTGTGAATACAAAGAAGATTATACACTAAAGAAACTTTTATAACAACCTCCAACATTAGCCTAAAGTTCACCTTCATGACATTTTGGTGTCAATGAGTATTAATTGCTTATCTGTGGTATGTTTTAATAATTAAAGTATTTTTAAAATTTTATATAAATGAGGTGAACCAAACTACCTCCATCTTAGAAGTGAGCCTGACTGACTCCATCTTGGCTTCCCCCCCACCACAGCCATTCCTTCCTTGAATGCATACCTGGGTCACATGGTGCTGGATCATGTTTTGCTTAGAACTATAGAAACATATAACCATTGTAACCATACCCTGCTTGACAAGCCCACTTTCTATTATGAATATCCCCTTGATTGATCGTATGGACAGTACCCAAATGCCCCCCTTGGTAACCAGCAATCATGGAAATCGTTTGTATACCCTCCTTAGTTAATCAACAATCATGGGAGACTCCTGCCTCCTAGTTATCAGCCTCCTGCCCTAACTTGCTCATTCTGCTTCTGTAGAATTCTGCTTTGCCCTCCTTACCCTGAGCAACATATAAAAGGAAATCACACCCTTTCCTCGGGGCCAAGAGATTTTGATCATAAGCTGACTCTCAGTCGCGGCAATAAAGGACTCACAATCAGATTTCAGAGTGTGGCGCTTTCCATACAAATCGCTTGGTTATAACATAAAGAATATAAAATAACATCCAAGAAAAAGAAATTTAAAATCATCATTATCCTCTAATTTGCAAGATCATTCTGATTATTATTTTATATGATTTTAAACTTTTGGGGATTATAACTGTCATTGAAAATCCATTGAAATTTATACATTCTCTTCAGAGAATAAAGCATATATATGTTATTTTGTCCCTGTATTTGTGTGTTTTTTAAATGTAGCCCTTTGCCTTAGAAATATGGGAGCATACTGCTTTATTAGTTAACTTTATCTTTTACTGAGTACATTTTAATATTAGTATGTTATTCTTTTTTATGAAGAACACCCCAACATCTGAAAGTGCATTATTCTTCAACAATACTATTAAATAATATTAAGCATGCAATACATTTTATTTAACAAATTTTTTATTGCATTGTTTTAAAATATTTTGAATATTATTTTAAATCTAAGAGTATACTAGTAATGATTTCTATAGGCTAAATTTCTAGCAGCAAAATTTCTAAATTAAAAAACTCATTTATAAAAATTATATATTAACAATTGCTCTTAAAAAGTCTAAAACAACGTATATGCTTGTATAATTAAAGCCTATATGTCACTAATTAGAAATTATTTCAATCATCAACAAGTGGAGGCAAAAATTGCATTTTGTCATTTATATATGTAATTATTTGATGTCTAGAGTGGTCCATTCTCTTTCTCTCTCTTTTTTCACATATTGTTTATTGTCATTGTTTTCTTTAGGGTGAATTTTCTCTGTATTGCATTTGCCTATTTTCTATATTAAGAAGGTAAAGTGAATTAACACATTTAGTACAAATAATCTATTATTCTTGTTCTCGGATAAACTTCACTTGTCTAGACTATATTGCTGAATTATATTTGCTGATACAGACATAGATCAGAGATATTGCAGATTCAATTTCAGATCCCCACATTAAAGTCACACAAATTTTTTGTTTTTTCAGTAGGTATCAATATCAAAGTTATCTTTACACTAAACTGTAGTCTATTGTGTGTGCAATAGCATTATATCTGAAATGCCTTAATTTAAAAGTACTTTGTTGCTAAAAACACCAACAATCAACTGAGCCTTCCACAAAGTGTTATCTTTTTGCTAGTGAAGGGTGTTGCCTCAGTGTTGACGGCTGCTCACTGATGAGGATGCCAGTTGCTGCAAGTTTGGGTCACTATGGCAAAATAAGACCAAAGTTAAATTTGCCATATGTATTGTCTCTTCCTTTGGTGAAATATTTTCTTCTGTCATGCAATGCCGTTTGATACCATTTTACCCACAGTAGAACTTCTTTCAAAATTGGAATTAATGTTCTCAAATTCTGCCCCTACTTTATTAGATAAGTTTACTGAATATTCTAAATCTTTTGTTATTTCAAGAATCTTCACAGCATCTTCACTAGGAGTAGATTTCATCTGAAGAAACCACTTTCTTTGCTCACCCATGAAGTAACTCTTTTTTCATTAAACTTTGTTACAAGATTGCTACAATTCAGTCACCTATCAGGCTCCACTTCTATTTTATTTCTCTTGCTATTTCCACAATATATGTGGTTATTCCTACACTGAAGTCTTGAGTTCCTCAAAGACATCCAGGAGGGTTGGAATCAACTTCCAAACTTCTGTTAATGTTGATATTTTGACCTCCCATGAATCATGAGTGTTCTTAATAAAATCTAGAATAATGAGTCCTTCCCAGAAGGTTTTCACTGTGCCCAAATCCATCAAAGGAATCACTACATATGGTTTCTTTATCCTTAAAAAATGCATTTTTTAATAATAAAACTTAAAAGTTGAAATTGGATTAATCAATTAGATTTATCAGAAATTTCCCACTTCATTGACAAATATTTTCCAACCAACAGAATAACTGTGTAAATCTTAGATAAAATACTGAATGAATTAAGGTAGTGACGTTTAATCAAAGCATTTTAAAAATATATATTTAACCTTATTGTTTTTGCTTTTAAATATTTGATATAAAAAGGTATGAGTCTGATTTAATGAGACTTCAAAATTTAAGAAGAGTGATATAATACAAATGGATTTTCATTTGGTTCTGCTTCTCTTTTGTCACATTATATAGGTTTATCATAATTTACACTTTCATAAAATAAGAGTTAAAGAATATGACACTTTAGAGATAAAGTGGTTATTCATTTTGTAATTCCCAAGATCAAATATCACTAATTTTACATTAAAAAAATAAAGGTGGGAACATGCTATAGATATAAATCTATGTCATTTATACTGATAATAATAGGATAGTGAAGGCTTGGTATAACATAAATTATTTGAGGAAGGCATTAAAAAAAAAGATAAAAGCAGGCCTTATATTCAGAAATGTTCACACTAATGGAATGGAAAAAATGGGAAGGGGTAGAACTAGTAAAGAAAAGGAGCATATTCATACATTTTATTTAATTCAGTGTTGGTGACATTGGTATAGTATAAAATTTACCTGAAAACATATTTTTAAGAAAGCTGAACTTTTTAAAATAAAGCTAGGATGGACACTAGGCCATACAGAGAATCAATTTATGTTAATTACTGAAAAATTACAATGGAAGTCCTATAATATTTATTAGATTTTTGTAATAATCAGTTAATATTTTGGTAGATTTTATAAATACAGCCTAAATAGGAAATAGGAATGTTGAGAGAGAAGAGAAATAACAGGTATATGGGAGTGGATTGGTGCTTTTCCTCCTAAATTATAGAAATAACAGAAGTAATAATATTTTGCACTTAGAACTGCTTTTTTCTCCTCAGAGTTTAAAGCAAGCACAAAGATTAAATTTGGTGTCCTCCTTTTTACATATTCAATCAAGCTAAAAAATGTAGAAAAAATAAAAGAGCTATTCTGATTGCTTCTCTGATAAATTCTAATCATTGCTGTATTGTTTCCTTCATTATACAACAAGGTCTATTTTCTTTAAAAATTACATATGTAACTTTTCATTGTTTTCTAGTAACTAACATTCAGTATTTAATAACTGTATTGGAACTGAGCGGATGCTTCTGTATCAGTGTGTGTATTGAGGCAAGGGGTATTTGTAAGAAGAAGTGTTGACCACCAGGCCACTTACATTCATCATTAGTGCTACTCCCATGTAGTATTAACGGGCACATTTAACAGAAACCCGAGGTCTTATTAATCAAAGTGGCATTCTAAAAGATCTTTGGGAGAAGTTATAAATATAGAATTTTATTGCAACATGAAATTGTGCCAGACCATTTATATAAAACAAATATAGATAGCACTTACAGATTGAAATTGGAAGTGGATGGATGTCATTATGAGAAAATGGATTGGAAAATGCTGAATCTCACTAATCCAATTCTTCACAGGGCATAATTTACAACAGTGACTCTACTTACAAGAGTGATCTGCGATAAATTATAGATGAATGAAAAACCATTCAAAACACCTTTGAACTGTCATACCTAATTGTGCTAGCTTATTGCCTTAGCCAGAAACTTTCTATCTTAGGTTTTCTTTTAGAGATAAAATATTTATTTTTAAATTTTTTTACATATTTAATGTATCCAACTGAAGAGAGAAAGTATTTCTTAATATGAAACATTTTTATGATTATACCTAAACCATAACTTCTTAGAACTTTTTAATGCGTTGTTGCCTTATTCATTATATTATTTAATCCTAAAGTACTTTTTCAAATATTTATTCTACAATTATCTTTTTCTATCACCTAGTTTTATTTCACAAAATAAGGATTTGGGGGTTGCAAGTAACAGAAGCCCAATTCAATTAGCTAAAATAGAAAACATTTCAGTGTGTCTCAACAAACCAAAGGCAGGGAAATAACTCATATTAGACTCTAACAGGAACCAGAAATTCAACTGCCATCAACACAATTATTTTCCATCTTATTCTCTATGCATTTCTACTTCATTCTTCACTTTCACTGCAGAAAATGTGCTCTACTTCTTTAGCACAGCTGGCAGAATAGCCACTGAGGGACAATATGCGGTATTGTGGGCATTAAAGACAAACTTCTCTGTCTGGCTCAGTATCTCCATGAGTCTCTTTCTTTCTTCCTTCCTACCTCCTTTTCTCCTTCTCTCTCTCTCCTTTTAATTTCCCTCACTTTTCTTTCTGTTCCTCTCTCTTTTTTTAATCAGGTTCCAAAACCCTTCAGAACAGAAATACAATTGTCCCAGATTGTATCAGACACCTAGGCCAGGACACTCCTGGAAAGAAATATCAATTCATTTTAAATGGCTGCTTTTTTGGGAAGTATGCCAATTGTTAGCATTTCTCAAAAAAGGTGAGTGAGATCAAGATCAAGAACTATTCTGCAAACAAAGCTACTGGCTGATGACTTACCAGATTAAATCTATATGTTTTTCAACACCTTCCCTAGATTGTCCACTTCTTTTTCTAAATTCTGTTAATTTCTGA
The DNA here is from genome assembly GCA_963573385.1 of Cacajao melanocephalus. Taxonomy (NCBI): domain Eukaryota; kingdom Metazoa; phylum Chordata; class Mammalia; order Primates; family Pitheciidae; genus Cacajao; species Cacajao melanocephalus. The sequence goes on along the minus strand of CAUYLG010072347.1, from coordinate 69,092 downwards.
AAATCTGTCTCTCATGGTAAATATTACATGTTTATTGTTTCAATGACTTTTTTCCTATTGTTTTGGTTTCAAACTCTACAGATAAATCAACAATTTTTTCAACTTTTTTGTTTTCTTGTTCTTGTATACGTCTTCTTTGCTGCCAAAACCAGTAGCCTGGTGTTTCATTTAAAATCTCCAAAGCACTTCACAGCAACTTTGCTGAAGCTGCATTTTTAAGATGAGTCTTTGGGGTATTTTTTGTTTGGATTTAAGGGGGAAAAATTAACAGGGTCATTCATGCAAAATTTTGCACACCAAACTAAGTATCTAATTATGCTTTCCTGCAGCAGATTGTGCTGCACTCCAGATGTATGCACTTAAATAGCTCTTTAATGTTCTGCAACTCCAAGTAACGACATTCTGAAACTTTCATTTTTTTTTCCATTGGAAAATCAGTTTATGAACTTTACTCAAAGAATAAACATGTTCTATTATGACACAATATATTAAGTCAATCATGTTTATGCCTGATTCTGGGAGAATATCAACCTTGTGTCATTTTGAAAGTTTCAGTGGCATAGGAACTTGCATGGACTATGAGACTAAATGTTTCCACCAACATAGAAACACATTATAGAAATATTTTCAGAACATTGCTTAGGGAAGTCATAAAATAAGAATTTTAAAAAGACATACCAGATTAAAATTAAAATGCCTGTTTGGGGAAGAATAGAAATCAAGGTCCAACACAGGCTTTATTCTTTGGAAAGAGGGCATTTTAACCTGCTAAGACCATGTTTGTGTTTGTGTGTGTATGTGTGTGTGTGTGTGTGTGTGTGTGTATACATATATAAACATATGAGTGCTTATACAATGGTTTCTTTCTAGTGCATTACTGTCCCTTTCACAAGTTTTTGCATTTTATATGTTTCAGTATTAAGCCAATGTGGAATACAAATGATTTATTTTTGTTCAAGTATTCTCCAACACAGGCTTCTCTACTGTGGCAGTTTTGTAAGTGCATGTAAATATTCCAGATACAAAAGTCTTAGCAGTGAAACAAGCTAACCACACAAATTGATCTTATAATTACAAATGCTACATGAAAAACTGAATACATTTTTTAATGTTCAAATTAAGACACACTAATTACATAGTAACTGCTAAAAAAGAGGCATATAATTTAGAGTTATGCCAAAGAGTGTCGTTCAGATTTAGATGCTTCTAATCATGGGGGAAACTTGCTCACCATGGTAAATGTTAACTTTGATGAGCAAACTGATGATTATCCAAAGAAATATCTACTAATGGAAATGTTGTGTTCACATAATTCCAGGTGTCTTTTTTTCAGTGACTTGTTTTGAAGTTTGTTTTAAAACTCTTTATTTTAATTTCTTGTTAACATATTTAGTGTTACACAGGAACGGAAGTTTTCAACTTAGATAAAGACAACATTAAAAAGTCAAATAGCTTACTCAGAAACACTATTATGGGTACTGATTATGTTCCAGAGGAGAGTAAACAAATACCTGTTTTATCCCAAGTTGCATCTAAAATGTATATGTTTTCAACATCAGTCAAAACAATATGATGATAATAGAAGAGATACAGAACATTTTAATGAAAGTTTAAAAAAATTACCATGAATTCTGGTCTTTGAGAATAAAGAGTTTTTGTTAGACAAGAACAATAGAGATGGATGTATGTTTATGGACATTAGGTGGTCAATTCTAAGTAATTTCATAGTCTAACCAGTTTAATGTCATTTTTTTAGGACTAAATTTACTACAGATATATGACTTCCATTTTCTTTCTTATGTTTTCATCATTAGTTTTCTTTTATGTTTATTGTTTTCTAAGGATAAAAAGAGAAAAAAGGGAGAAGTTGACAAAGACCTTCTTGGAATAACTAGAAAAGAGTTGGAAGGGAAGGGAAATCAGAAGAATGAAACTAATCTGTACATAAATATAAAAAATTGCCCTAACAAAAAGAAACTGAATTTTAAATATATTTAAAAAGGAAATGGAGAAAATAATAAGTAAACAAAAGACCAGGAGATCTTCAGGAGAAAAAGGGAGCACTTGATTTTCTATTAAAATAAAAAAAAAAATTGTAGGTTGAGGAGGCACAGCCTCCAGGACAAGTGAAAGTGGGCTTTTCAAAAATCAGAGGGTCAGCCTTAAATAGGGAAAGTTCTTACCCTCCTTCTTAATGCAGTTCACTTATGCAAACAAAAAATTTAGATTTGTTCAGTTCTGATTGGTTAAAATAGTAGAATCCTGAATAGGTAAAGAATGGTCCTGTGATACTTTTACAGTGTCTTTTTGAGAACATAGAGTATGTGACTACTCCCTCACTTAGTCATGGCTTCCTGATCCTGTTTTAACTTTGAGCACCTCAGTTAGCCACACGGAATCTATTTTGTCCAATTGCAAGGGGCATACTTCCACACTACAAACCTCCTTTGAATGGAAATAAAAGTAGTGGTTAAGCAAGTAGTGAAGAATGACAAGTGAGTTGAACAGTAGACAAGCCATTTATTCCCCAGAACTATTAAGCTTCTTTCTGATCAGCAGCTGAGCTAAGATGAGCCAAAATTCTCTAAAGCCATTGAAGTGTGGGATTACCTATAAATAAGTATGGAGGATTTTCAAGTCAATAGGTGGTCATTTATCATCAACTGTACCACCATCTAATTATTAATTTCTTTCTTATATTTACCCAGCACTTTCTTGGAATTTCTTGGGAAGTGAATATAAAACTTCAAGACTAATCATTTCTTTAAATTTTATAGCACAATCCAAGGAATACAAAATATTATCAGTTAAAAATGTAATTTACTTTGAAAGGATGAAAATGATATGTTTTATGCTTTTCTTCATACTGAGCTTCAAAATCCATTGTGTTTTCCCCAGTTATATCACATTAAATTTGATCAGATACACAAAATCTGTATCTAGATTGAATACTGCAGTTATGAGAAAACACTGACACAACCAAGTTATTCAGTGTTAAAGTCTTCTAAAAACTGAATCAAGTATCAGTTTAAAAATCAACTTTATTGAAGACTGACATAAAAAAGTTGTACATAATGTATACAACTTCATTTGGAGATAAGTATACACCTATAAAACTATAACTACAGCCAATGCCATAAAGATGTCCATCTCCAAAAGCTTTTCCTCATCCTTTTTATTTATTAATATTATTTTTGTGTTATGTAATAAGAAAATAACATAAAATCCACCCTCACCAAATTTTTAAGTATATAATATAGTTTTATTAATTAGAATAATTACACTATAGAGTACAGTGTATCTCTATGATTTACTCATCTTGCATAACTGAAACTTTGTATATTTTGACAAATACCTCCCCATTTCCCCCTCATCTCAGCACCTGGCAATCACCATTTTACTCACACTTCTATGAGTTTGACTATATTACATTTCCACATAAATGTTATGTTAGTATTTGTCCTTCTGTTTTTGGCTGATTTCACTTAGCATAAGGTCCCATAGATTAATCTACCTTGTTGCAGATGGCAAACTTTTCTTTTTTAAGGCTGAATAATGTACCATTTTATACATAAAACACATTTTATTTATGTTGTTTTTAAGTGAGCATTTAGGCTGCTCCCATATCTTGGCTATTGTGAATAAAGCTGCAATGAACATAGAAATGCTGTATCTCTTCCAGATCCCAAGCATTTTGATGTATTTTGTGTTCGTTTGTTTAGTTGCGAGGTATAGAAATCCACAAAGAGTGACTCAAGTAATAAGGTAATCTGTTCAACAAAAGCTGACAAACTTAGTAGCAAGAAAGACAAACTTTAGTCTGTGGAGTAATTTTCCACTAAGTTTTGGCCAAAGTGAGGTCACCTGATATACTACCATTTACTTTTATTTTAAAAAAATGTATGAGGCAGTTTTACTGAAGAGAGGAGTATAGGAGTTTAGTCAATATTTGTACTGACAGCTAATCAATACTAATGGATAATATTAATAGTATAATGCAGTATATTAACATTATCCAACTATCAAGAAAAGACAGATTCAATTATTATTTAGTACTTTTGTGAATGGGAATTAATTCTTCAATCCATTATTCTATTCTCTCCTCTTACCATGTCAGATGAGTTTGTCTCAAGTAAGATTACTCGTAAGTTTTTAATTGATACACTATATGCCCTATTTTAAATTCTCACCTTGTTGGATTGCAGAGCAGCATTTGGCAATAATGAACTTCCCACTACTATTTAAAACTCTTACCTTTTTTTTCTTCAGTTCTACTCTTAATTCAGTTTATTTATCTTTTATAATTTTGTGTTTCTTTGTTTGTTCTCTTTCCACCTCACAAGGTTTATCCCAGATTTATTTGATTAGTATTCCATTTTAGATTATGTCCCGTTCTAACTCAAAATATTTCCTTAGGTAATCTGATGTACATTATGATTTCAAACATAGTCAGATATTACTGAGATGGTATGCAACTGTTTGTGTTTAAGTATGGCTGTGTATGCTTGTTGAGGTAAAGGTCCACAGATTTCACCAAATTGTTTGAGTTATATAAAAATTTAGAACCGCAACTCTACATTAAACTTGTCTTTAGAATTCCAAATATATAATTCTTGCTTTTAGCATGTTCACCTAGGTAAACTGAAAACACTGTCAATCTTATGCTCAGCACATACAAAATTGAATTTATTACCTATCTGCAAAAGTATATTTATTTCCTATTTCTTTAATTTGTTAATTGAATTATTTTCAATTTACTTTGAAACTACCATTTTATTGTTAAATCTAGATTTCTCCTTATCTCTAATTCCCAGATATTTTTAACAACAGTGAATGTGAACACTACCCATCCCAAGTCTACTACCTTAGTTAAAAATCCTTTAGTGACCTTGTAAAGTATGACATAAAATTCTTTGTAATCATCCTATTCAGACTATCTTCCATAATGTCAGTTGAATATGTCACTTCAATGATTAAAAAGAAAACAAAATAAAGCAAAAAATCTGTGGGTGCCTATTGTCTGCAGGAAAAATTTTGCAGACTCTTCACAGTTTCTTCTCCTGCTACTTGCATCTCAGACCCTGCCATCAATATCACTGTATTTCTCACCATTCTCCAAATAGTCAAGCCTTTTAAATTATTATCAAGATGGAATATCTATGTTTTTAACCTTTGCAAATTCCTACCTTACCTTAAAATCATATTCATCTTTAATATCTTAAATGGAAAATTTCCCCAATACCAGAATGAGTTTAGTTGGTCATCTCTCTAGGTTCACATAGCATATATCTAGTATTTCTCTTTATATTTAGATGTGCTATAATTTCTTGTTTATCAGCCCATTTAAATAATGAGCTCCTCAAGGACATTATTTCCCACATGCATTAAAGGTAGCAGACTACATAATTATACTATGCTGCTCAGATAAATATTGGTATGATATCAGATACAGAAAGGAAGGATATCAGAAAAAGCAACATCAAAAATCAGTATCTGTAGTTCTCTTACCTTGAGCATAATATTGTCAAAAAAAATTTCCTAGAACCATTTTGTTCTAAATAATGCTTATATTGCATAATAATTTATAGCTTAAAACAAAACCCAAAACAAAATCACCTTCTATAATCTCTGTAAAACTGAAGATCAATTTTAAAAGAATTAGGACTGTTATAATTTAACGAGGGAAAAATCTCAATAATTATTTTGATCTGACAAACTTACAGTTATCTATTATACAGAATAAAAATTAATTCAGACAATAGATAAATACAGATACATATATATCTTTTCTGACAATTACATTAACTAATCTAGAATAAACAATAGCAACTCTGCCCTGAAATATGTGTACTTTTACTCAAGTATTATAACCTACACTGATAATGTGCTGTTAAAACCCTAACAAATAAATCTAAATTTGACACCACCAGAGAAAAAGACATATCATAAAATAATAGTAGAAAAATGAAAAAGAATTTATTTTAATTTATGCCCAATATTTTAATTTCTATATGTAAATATTAGAAAAATTGGTTAAAATGGTTTAAACAATAGTCTTTTTAACACAAGAATTAAAAAGTTAAGTTTAAAATTCAAAAGCCTCTTAGAAAAATGTTTCATAAATAAAATCAACATAGAAACTTCAAATGAAACTCATAAAATGTTCAACAAAATACTCACAAAAAAGAAAACATGGGCAAGTAATTTCCACATAGAAAAATTCCGTTTTGTAGTTATTTCTCAATTATAATTATAACCACATACTGATATAACCTCACCAAAGATCAAACCCCAAAAAGGTGAAGCTCTTCATTTGAAAATAAGTGATAGATGTCCAATTTTTTCTTTAAAATATTTTATTAATTGATTGATGATATTCTTTTTGCTTTTACCTAAGGTTTAAAGATCCCTGGATACAAAAATGAAAGACTAAGAAATTTCTTTAAATCTAATATCTGGAAACAACTTAAATATCATTTTTGAATTGAATTCAATGGTTGGCTTTTTTTAATAATTTTCTTTTTTTAATTTTATATTTTTTAAAAATTTTAATTGCATTAGAGGTACAGGTAGTTTTATTACTATGAACTGTATAATGATGAAGCCTGGGATTTTACTGCACCTGTCACCTGAGCAGTGTACATTGTACTCAATAGGTAGTTTTTGATTCTGCACTCTCCTCCCACACTTCTCCTTCTGAGTTTCTGATGTCCATTATACTACTCTGTATGCCTTTGCATACCCATAGCTTTGCTCCAACTTATGAGTAAGAAAATGCAGTATTTGATTTTTAATTCCTAAGTTACTGCACTTAGAATAATGTGATTCATAAAATAAAACAATACAGTAACTGACAGATGAGACAGCCATTATAAGAAAGAACACAACTGATATGATAGAGCTGAAAACACACTACAGAAATTTCATAATGAAATTCCAGGTGTCAACAACAGAATAAGCCAAGCTGAGAAAAGAGTCTTAGAACTTAAAGACTGGTTCTCCAACTAGCTTAGTCAGATAAAAATGAAGAAAAAAGAATGAACATAACATTTGATATTAATGGTATTATGTAAAGAGACCAAATCTATGATTCATTGTCATCCCTGAAAGAGAGGGGGGAGAAAGCGAGCAACTTGAAAAACGTATTTCGGGATATTATCCATGGAATTTTTTCCAACCTCACTAGAGATTCCAACATTCAAATTCAAGATGTGCAAATAACCCCTCTAAGATATTACAAAAGAAGAGTATCCCCAAGACACAAAGGCATCAGATTCTCCAAGGTGAAAATGAAAAACAAAAACAAATTTAAAGGTGACTAGTGAGAAGGAGCAGATTACCAACAAAGGGAACACCATTAGGCTAACAGCAGACCTTTCAGCAGAAATCATACAAGCCAGAAGAGACTGGGGCCTGTATTCAGCACTCTTTTATTTTTTTTGAGGCGGGGGGCAGAGTTTCACTCTTGTTGCCCAGGCTGGAGTGCAATGGCGCAATCGTGGCTCACTGCAACCTCCACCTCCCAGGTTTAAGTGATTCTCCTGCCTCAGCCTCCAGAGTAGCTGGGATTACAGGCATGCACCACCATGCCCAGCTAATTTTGTATTTTTTTTTTTTTTAGTAGAGACGGGGTTTCTCCGTGTTGGCCAGGCTGGATGCGAACTCCTGACCTCAGGTGATCCACCCACCTCAGCCTCCCAAAGTGCTGGGATTACAGGTGTGAGCCACCACACCTGGCCAGCACTCTTAAATCAAAAAATTTCTGAAGAATTGCATATACAGCCAAATAAGCTTTAAAATGATGGAGAAATAAGATATTTTTCAGACGTGCAAATACTAAGGGAACTTCTTACCTCAGACCTACCTTATGAGGTTGTGAAAGGATCACTAAATATTTAAAGAAAAGACCATTATCAGCCCCTAAAAGGCACACTTAAGTACATAGACCATTGACACTGTAAAGTAACCACACAAACAAGACTGTACCAGCCTACAACATTATGAAAGGATCAAAACCACACATATTTTTATTAACCTTGAATGTAAACAGGCTAAATGTCCCAGTTAAAAGGAATGGAGTGGGCTGAGTGGAATGGCACAATTAAAAGGAATGGCAATGGCTCATACCTGTAATCCCAGCACTTTGGGTGGCCGAGGCAGGTGAATTGCTTGAGCGCAGGTGTTCAAGACCAGCCCAGGAAAGATGGTGAAACCAGTATCTACAAAAAATACAAAAAATTAGTTGAGCATGATAGTTTGTGCCTATAGTCCTAGCAACTCAGGAGGCTGAGGCAGGAGATCATTTAAACCTGGGAGGAAGAGGCTGCACTGGGTCAAGATCATGTCACTGAACTCAGCCTTGGATAAAGAAGTAAGGCCAATGGTAAGCTGTCTTCAAGAGACTCATCCCACATGTAATGACACCCACAGGCTCAAAGTAAAGGGATGAGGGAATATCTACCAAGAAAATGGCAAAAGAAAAATGCAAGGATTGCTAACTTAATTTCAGAAAAACAATAAACAAACGTTAAATCAACAAGGATCAAAAAAGACAAAGATGGACATTAAACACTGGTAAAGGTTCAATTTAATAAGAAGACCTAACTATCCTAAATTTATATGGACCAAACATAGGAGCATGAACATTTACAAAGGAAGTTCTTAGAGATATAGGAAGAGATGTAGATTTTCATACAATAAGAATGAGAGACTTCACCACCCCACTGACAGTATTAGACATATCATTGAGGTAGGAAACTAACAAAGATATTCAAGACCTAAACTGAACACTTGACCAAATGGACTTAATATAGACATCTACAGAACACTCCACCCCAAACAATAAAATATATAATATTTTTCATTTGCACATGGCACATATTCTAAAATCAACCACTCAATCAGATACAAAACAATCCTCTGCAAACCCAAAAAGCTGAAATCATACCAACCACACTCTCAGATCACAGTGCAATAAAAATAGAACTCAATACTATGAAAAATACTTAATATCATACCATTATATGAAAATGACTTTTGAGGAAATAATGAGATTAAGGCAGAAATCAAGAAATTCTTTGAAACTAATGATAACAAATGTACAACATACCAGAATTTCTCAACTAAAGCAATGTTAAGAAGGAAGTTTATAGCACTAAACTCCCACATCAAAAAGTCAAAAAGCTCTCAAATTAATAATCTAATATCCCATCTAGAGAAACTGGAGAAAAAAGAGCAAACTATCCCCTAAGCTAATGGAAGACAATAAATAACCAAAATCAGAGCTGAACTGAAGGAAATTGAGATGCAAAAACTCATACAAAAGATTAATGAATCCAAGAGTTATTTCTCAAAACAATAAATAAGACCACTAGCTAGAATAATAAAGAAAAGGAGAGAGAAGATACAAATAAACCATCAGAAATGACAGAGGGAACATTAACACCAATCCCACAGAAATAAAAATAACCTTTAGAGACTGTTATAAACACTTCCATACACATAAGCTAAAAATTCTATACGTGATGGATAAATTTCTGGAAACATACAACCTCCCAAGAATCAGAAAGAAGGTTAATTCCCAAACAGACCAATAATGGTTTTAAAGTCAAATCAGTTAAAAAAGCCTACCAATCAGAAAAAGTCCAGGACCAGACAGATTCACAGCTGAATTCTACCTCATGTATAAAAAAGAGCCAGTACCATTACTACTGAAACTAATTTAAAAAAAAGAAAATTGAAGAGGAGGAACTTCCCTTTGACTCATTTTATGAAATCAACATCATTCTGATATCAAAACATGTTAGTGACCCAATAAAAAGAAAAAAAACTTCAGGCCAATATATTTGATAAACATAGATGCAAAAATCCTCAACAGAATCCTAGCGAATTGAATTTAGTAGTACATTAAAAAGCTAATCCACCAGTATCAAGTAGTATTTATCCTTGGGATGCAAGGTTTATTCAACATATGCAAATTAATAAATGTGATTCATCACATAAACAAAAAATAAAAATTACAATATTGTCTCAAAAGATGCAGAAAAGGCTATTGAGAATATTAAATATTTCTTCATGGTAAAAACACTCAACAAACAGGCACTGATGAAACACACTTCAAAATAATAAGAGCTGTCTATGACAAACTCGCAGCTAACATCATACTAAATAAGCAAAAGCTGGAAGCATTTTCCTGAGAACTGGAATAAGACAAGGATACTCACTCTCATAACTCCTGTTCAATATAATACTGGTAGGCCAAGGCAGAATATTCAGGGAAGAGAAAGAAATAAAAGACATCCAAATGTAAAGAGAGGAAGTCAAATTATCTTTGTTTGTAGATAATATAATTATCTACATAAAAAACTCCATAGTGTCTGCCCCAAAGCTCCTAAATCTGATAAACAACTTTAGCAAAGTTTCAGGATACAAAATCCATGTATAAAAATCAGTAGCATTTCTATACACCAATAATATTCAAGCTGAGAGCCAAATAAATAACATAATCCCATTCATAATAGCCACAAAAAGATTAAGACATCTAGGAATACAGCTAACCAAAGAGGTGAAAGATATCTACAACAAGAATTTAAAAACATTGCTGAAAGAAATCAGAGATGGCAGAAACAAATGGAAAAACATTCCATGCTTATGGATAGAAATCATCAATGTTGTTAAAATGGCCATACTGCCCAAAGCAATTTACAGATTCAATGTTATATCTATCAAACTACTAATTACATTCTTCACAGAAATAAGAAAAACTTTAATGCTTACAAAAGTTTCAATTCTGGTGCATATCAACCTCTGTTTCAAGATTTTGAATTCCTCTTAGCAATTTTTTATAGGGCTAGTCTAGTATTGACAAATTCCCTTTATATTTGTCAGTACTAGACCTGCCTTAATAAAAAGTCTGAAAAAAAAACTTTATTTCTTATTTCTGAATCTTGGTTTTGCTAGATACAGAATTCTTGGCTGACAAAACATAGGAGACTAAACATAGGACCCCAATCCCTAGTGGCCTGTAAGGTTTCTGCTGAGAAGTTGGCTGTTAGTCTAATGATAGGTTTTCCTTTTTTGGTTACCTGATGCTTTTCTCTCACTGCTGTTAGAATTATTTTCTTCACATTGACCTTAGGCCATCTGATAATTATATCTCTTGGTGATGTCCTTTTTTGCAATGACTTTGAACATCTTGTATTTGGATGTCTAAATCTCTAGCAAGGCCAAGGAGGTTTTCTTCAATTATTTTCTTAAACTGGTTTTCCAAACTTTTCTATTTCTTCTCAGGAGACACGTGAGACACAAATAATTCTTGGGTTAGGCATTTTACATGATCCCGTATTTCTTGGAGACTTTACTCATTTTTTTCAATTATTTTTTTCTTTATTTTTGTCTGATTAGGTTGAATCAAAAGCCTTGTCTTCAATTTCTGAAGTTCTTTCTTCTGAAGTTCTTTCTGAAGTTCTTTCTTCTGATATAGTCTATTGTTAAAACTTTCTACTGCATTTTGTAATTCCCAAAATGTGTCTTTCATTTCCAGAAGTTTTGGTTGATTTTTCTTTAAAATATATATCTCTTTAGAAATTTTTTGTTCATATGGTGAATTGGTCTTAAATATTTTTATGTTGGTTTTCATCTTTGCCTTGTACCTCCTTGTGTAATTTACTGATCAACTATTTGAATTCTTTATCTCATATTTCAAATATTTCATCTTGATTTGATCTATTTCTGGAGAGTTGTGATCTTTTGGGTTGTTATAGAACTGTTTTTCCTACTGCCAGAATTACTTTTTTTGGTTACTTCTCATTTAGGTTAACTATTCTAATTATGTTTAAATTTATGTTTGATTTAACTGTTTTTTTTTAATTGTTTTCCCCTTAAGGATGTGACTTTAAGGTTTATAGTTTATTGTTACTTAGCTTAGGCTCTAGGTGCTTTCACCGGCAAAGACTTTATATGAGTTCCTTTGTGCAATGTCTTTGTACAATGTCTTTCTCAGTTGCAGGTTGTAGTAGCAATATGCTGAGTGTGTGAGCAGGTTCACTGTCTCCTGTGAGACTGAAATGGCAGAGTCCTCATGAAGCTTATCTTGTTTCCCAGAGGTGTGCACTTAAAAACCCTTTATCTCCCACTTCAGGCTTTAGGCAAGTAGGAGATGTCCATAGGTAAAAACTAGCTGCAGCTAAAGTAGGTGGGTAAATGCAGCACCCCAACGGTAGGTAGAGGTCCCAACCTTGACAGAGGTGGCTGTGTAAGCTCTCAGTGAAACACACTGAGTTCTTCTGAGGGAATGATGGAGCCACATAGAAAGCGATCCACCTCCCAGTCACACTCCTGCCCTGTTGTTCTGGCTATCCAGATCAGACAGGCACCTCTTTTCACCTGCAGAAATGTAGATTTTCCATTTAGACAGCGATTGTGACTCTGCCTTTCATGGACACCTGAACCTTCCTGTGAGGATGCAGTCACCCTGAAATGTTCCAGAAAGGCTATCTACAAATGCACCCATGTCCAGCACCCATGGAAAAAGTCCTAGCTATGTCTGCAGTGGTAGGTGAGGGAGAGAAGTCCCCTCCTACAAGAACGTTCGTGAGTTTCTGGGCTGCCTGATTTTTGGGTTGGAGTCACAGATTTTTTCCACAGAGCCCAACACAGCACCTGTGGCTCTAATGAAACTTTCCACAAGCAGACGGTTCCAGGACTCAAGGCAGTCTGGTCGTTTTTCTCATGGGGTGCTTCCTTTGCTTCCTTAATGTAGTACACTACCACTTTCACTAGAGTAGCTGTCCCTGAGCACCAGATTACTGTGAATCCTGCTGCTCCTCTGGGCTTAGCCTCCCAGTAGGGTTGCCACACTAAATATTTGTGCTAGCAAATATTTGCAAGAAATCCAATGATGTGACCTGTTCTTGTCTCCCAGCATTAATTATCAGCACCAGCTCTGATGGGCTTGAGAGGAAGGTGACAAAGGTTTTGAGATTTCCTTGGTTATAAATAGCCTTAATGTATTGGATGATATAGGCATTGGTGACAGCTGAGATTGTGCAAAAGTCTTCTCCTTACTGAGTGCTATATTATTGTGTCTGCAGATATTGTAATGAGCTGTTCCAGTTGGCCTCCAGCCAGGAGGAGGTGTTTGCAAAAGAATGTCAGCTGCCATGGTAGCCATGGTATTTGCACTTGCCTTATGTTACCCAAGTCTATTGTCTCAGGCAATGGGTGGGATCATGTAGCTCCCAAAAGCCCCTAATCATTGTGTTACCTTACCAGGGCAAATGGAGGGGTAAAGCCAAACTTGGGCTGGGTCAGACAAGTCTGTGCTCTGGCTCCTCACATGTGGCTGCAACCACTGGCCCCAATGGAGATCACAAAGTAGTTCCCTGACCATGAAGGTGAAGATCCAGGGAGGAGCACAGCTGCCTTTGCTGTGCAAAAGAATTCACATGGAGATGAGGGGTCTCCATGTGGATTCAATGGTCAGTAAGCCCTATTCAGCTCCCACACTCTTGACAAGGCAAGTCTCTTACCCTCATTTCCACAGTGTTCTGCTAACAACAGCTGGCTGGGTTCCAGACAGTGTGCACTCAGAACTCAATACTGCTCCAGGCCATAGCATTTCCAACCAAAACAGAAACCAGGGCTTTCAGGCTATGCTTCTCTCAGTCTGCCCACAAAGCACGGGTGCCCAACTCCTGTGCCTATGGCTATAGCACACTCCCCCCATGAACCACTTAGTTCTAACCAAGGGGATTTATCTCACTCATGAATACATAGAAAATCTCAGTTGGGAGTGTCTCTCAACCTGTGACTACCACCTGAGTTATATGGCACACTTCTGCAAGGTCCCCTGTTTGGTAGGATCAAAAATGGCTTTCCTCATTCCCTGATGGAGGTCTTGGAGTGCACACAAAGCATGTCTTGATTTCACTCCTTCTCAAATGTTCCTCCCTGCTCACTAAATCAGCTCCAGTGCTGGGTAGGGATAAGGCATTCCCCCATGACCTGGACTGCCTGGCTCCCCAGTGGGAATGTATGTCATGGAGGCAGTTTCTCCTCCTCTCATGCTCGAAAGAGTCACAGCTCTGTTTGGTTTACAGCGTGGGCTGCTGTCTGCCACTTCTTTCAAAAGGTCTATGGTTTCTTTTAGTTTTTTTTCTGTTAAGTTCCTGTGTTGCTTCTTGAAGAAAAGTTCATGGAATGAATCTCTACAAACTATTTTGTCTTTCCAAAACAGTAGGGCATTTTGGGACGGCATGCTGACAATGTCTCCAATCTGCCATCTTAGGGAAAAAACAAAAGAGCAAATTTTCTTTATAAAGGTCCAGCTAATAAATATTGAGACATTGCAGGATACATATAGTATATTTTACATATACTTTTTGTTGTTATTGTTAACCCTTTAAAAATGTAAAATTATTCTTAGCTCACAGGCTAAGAATGGGATATATTTGTCACTTTTTGCCTTATGAATTACAGCTCTCATTTATAATACTTCTGATTCAATACTATTATAAAGGTTGCATTATTTTATTACCACTGTCTAAGAAAGACAAAAACAAAAATTATATTCAAAGCATATTTTCCTTAATGATAATAGATTCTATAGGGATAACAATTACAGAATTAGCATTTGTAGTAGAATAAGATGGAGAATATAAATTACTAGTTTTCACAGTTTACAGAAGTGGTATATTGGTGGTATGTGGCAAAATATTATTTTATTGTTGGTGTTTATAATTAAATGAATAGGTTTTTATAGAAGAGTAAGTACTTCTGAAGGATATGTATTTTCCAAACTGCAAGTGTAAGTCAATAAAAGCAAATGAAGTCCTCATTAAAAGTAAAATAAAACTCAAGAATAAAAGCTCAGAAATAGGAAGTATAAAATAAGTACAACCAAGCATATTATCTTTTGAAATACGGCCAAATGACTTAAGATTTCATGCTCTATTCCAAGACTTTCAGATTGAGTATATATATGTGTCTCTGTGTGTGTGTGTGTGTGTGTGTATATATATACATATTATATATATACACACACATATATATGTGTATATATATACATACACACATATATATGTATATATATATACACACACATATATATGTATATATATACACATATATATGTGTATATATATACATACACACATATATGTGTATATATATACACACACACATATATATGTGTATATATACACACACATATATATGTATATGTATCTTATATATGTATATATGTAAATACAGATATATATGTACATACAGATATATATATATATATCTTTGTGTGTGTGTGTGTGTGTGTGTGTGTGTGTGTGGTGTATTATTTAAAAATTAAAATCCAAATTTAAGAAGCCATATATATATATATATATATATATATATCAAGAAGATTTAAAAATATATAAATTAAATTTGGTAGTAATAATATCTGGTGAGTTAGATTTTATTGAAAAAAATAATTTTTGAATGACTAAAAAACTTGTCTTAATGAAATATGAGACACATTGAAGAATTACAAAACAAAACAAATTATAGTAAAACTTTTTCATAGTATCAAATGTAACAGGCCAAAAAAAGTTAAGAAGTTAGAACATTGGAAGAAATAACCAACAATAAGACTGGAGACTATCCCATTCTTTGTCAGAGAAAAAATAAATAAATAATTCCAAAGAATCTGATTAATATAAGGTCATTTTAACAGATTCATGTCAAAAACTTGTGCTACAATGTGAGAAATTTTCTTTTCATTTGAATACTTTTGCAGTATTTTTAATTTTACTATAGGCCACAAAATTGAGAAAGTTAAACATTTATGCAACGCTCTCAGAACACAGTGTGAAAAACTAGAAATTTATAATAAAGGCATCCACCAAAATAACCATTAACTTTGAAATTAATGAGTAAAATAATTATTTCTGTGAATTTGTTTTGAATGAATCTCTGTAGTTTTGGATATGTTGCTTTCATTATCGCTACTTTTGAAGTATTCTGTTGTTTACAAATTCTTCTCCTTAGTACAAGAAGATTTGCAATTTTGTAAAAAGACTGTACACAATGTAATGAGAAAAATAATTGATTACTGTAGAAGAATAAAAGTAGTTCAAATAAATTTCTAGCCCACGAATTTTTCAATATAGAATAATGATGGATCCCACAGCAGAATTAGATCATTTTTGTTTGAATCGTTGCTTCATGACTTCCTACCCATGCGATGTGGGCCAATTATCCTAATTCTCTGAGCTCTACTTTCCTCTATTGTCACATGAGAAAAGTAATAATATTTACCTGATTTATTATGTGATTTTAAATGTTAATTGAGATAAAATGTGTAAAATGCTTGAGTATTCTTTGGCCCATATTGCTGCCAAGGCAATTAACAGTAAATCTAAAATTCTCACTTATAATTTATCTTTCAACCAAGCAAACACAATTACTGAGAAAGTCCATTGCAGCTACCCTCGAAGTAAGAGCTTACAGAAGAAAGAAAAAACGTCTGATCTTAGACCCAATCTGATATGGGAGCTGATGTCCAACAAGGAAACAGTCTCAGGTGTAAAGAGAAAACAATTATGAAAATGATATTATTCTCATCATCAATATAATTTTATAAGTAATTATATTCACTATACCATACTAAAGACATTTCTTCCAATGAGGACACAATTTTGGATGTTAAAATGGTCACCAAACTGAAAGAAACACATTTGACAGAGAAAATCACACACTGAGGAAGAAACCCAGTTAGAAAACCAGAAAAGTTCATTAAAGAAAGAAAAATATTTTCTTCTAGTATGTTCATTATCACTTTATACAATGGACACATAACTACTTTATATGATTAATTTGGACTTTCAATTATAGGGCCTCACTACATGACTTAGATATATGTGTGTGTATATACACATACACATGCAAATATAATCTATAAACCAAAACGTTATCTGAAACAAGTCTCACTCAATTTAGAAAGTTCATTTTGCTGAGGTTAAGAATGTGCCCATGACACAAACTCAGAAGGTTTTGGTGACAGATGTCCAAGGTGGTTGGGGCACAGCTTGGATTTTTATTAATACATTTTAGGGAGATATGAGACATCAACCAATATATGTAAGATGTACATTGGTTTGGTCCAGAAAGGCAGGACAACTCGAAGTGGGGAGGAAGCTTCCAGGTAGGTAGGTCATAGGTCACAGGTAGATCAGAGACAAATGGTTGCATTCTTCTGAGAATCTGATTAGCCTGTCACTGAATGTACAATTTACAGGAAAAATCACTTATGCCTTAGTGAAACAATGTGGCAAAGGAAGCAATCAGACATGCATCTGTCTCTATGTGAGCGGAGGGATAAGTTTGAGTTCTACCTGTCTTTTATCCACAAGGAATTTATTGACGGGCAAATTGTTAGGGACGTAAGTAGCTTTTAAAAATCTTTGTGCTATCTTATTTAGGAAGAGAATGGAAGGCAGGTTTCCCCAGTGCAGTCCTCAGCTTGACTTTTCCCTTTGATTCAGTGATTTTGGAGAGATTTATTTCCTTTCATAAATCCATCCTTTCATCAACAAACATTTAATGAGCAAACACTATATTCCAGTTTCACTGAGGATACCGTGGTACACTAAATGAATAAAAACACCTGACGTCTTCTCAGACTGATGTTGCCAAAAAAAAAAAAAAACAAGAAAAGGAAAAAAAAAGAAAACACCCAACCTCATGGATCTGACAATTTGGTAGTTGTCTTACTGTCTCAGTCCATTCAGCCTGCTATAATAAATTACTATAGACTGAGTGGCTTATAAATAACAGAGATTTGTTCTTCACAGTTTTAGGTTCTGGGAGGCCCAAGTTGAAGGTGTTAGCAAATTCTGCATCTGAAAAAGGCCAACTTCATAGAAGGCCATCTTCTCACTGTGTCCTCAAATGGCAGAGGGGACAAAGGAGCTTTCTGAGGCCTCTTTTTAAGAGCACTAATACCATTCATGAAGTTTCTGCCCTCATGGCCTAACCACTTCCCAAAAGCCCCACTTCCTAATACGATCTCATTAGGGATTGGTTTCAACCTATGAGTCTTGGGGGAAGGGAGATACAAACATCTAGTCTACAGCAGTAATGTTATAAGTTTTCTCCCTATCTGAGCAATTGGAATCATCTTGTTTGGAATTATTATTCCAATAATTTTTAAGGCTGAGTCACTCAGATGGTGGATAAAACATTAAATACTGTCAGTAAGTTCCTACTGCTGAGAAAACAAGAATTACTGTGGTTTCTTTATGTCTGAATCAAGATTATTATTATCTTATAGCTTTTACATCAATTCTAGGAGCTACATAGAATACTTCCAATAACATAATTTTAAAAAAATTATTTGCAGAAAGTATTGAGAGGTAGATTTTACTGATTGCAATCAAAGAGCCTTAATTAGCACCAAAGCTTGCACCGGACTGGGTTTGGAAAACATAGACTTAAGGAAAGTAAGGCATTCAAAATTGGTTATTAGAAAATAATAGACACTGAATGGAAGTCTTGAAGCCAATGGCATATTGTGGTAAACTAAGTCATTAAATCATATAAGCCAATTGAGAGTGAAGCTCATAAGGATTACATACTTGTTCTGTCACTAATTTAGCACAGCTGCTGTCAATTAAGCCATTAACACAGATGCTGTCCATTGGGTTGGATAATTTGGCTGCACCAGAACACTGGATAACATAATGTGACAAATTCAAATTCTAAAGTTCTTGCCCCAAGACATGACCGTGCTGAAAAGAAGCATTTAGCTGCTGTTGTAATAGGATTGATAACACAAACAAACATTCAGAAATATACAGTTAGTTGCCAAATTAGTCACTAGCTTAATTCACAACTTTATCCTGTCTCTACTGGGAAAATTAAAAGATTCTGGCAATTGTAATAATATGGAAAGCTTTGAAGGACTTGGGTAACAAGAAAAACTAAACCTTGAAACACTATGTATTGTACATTTCTTCTTGCAGAGGCCACTCTTGTTTTGTAAAAGAAAGCTAATCTTCCCCAATAATATTCAGTTTCTGTTCTTATTTAGTAACCAAATTCAAGAATGGCCATTAATGGGTGGTAAAGGGGTACGAAAAATGCAGAAAGTTTAGGGAACAGAACAGTTTAATAAGAAATGATTGCTAATGTTGGATAAATAGCATGTCATATATCTAATGAATATTTGTAGAAATAGATTTTGGAAAGTGTTCAAAAATGTGAAATGAACCAAAAGTTTGAAAAAAAAAAGAATGTATTCACACTGGAGCACTTTGCAGATTCAGGCAGCTGGCTTAAATTCTAACCAATTTTTGGGCTGGAAAATACAAATGAGAACCGTACTCTTAAGTATCCAAGCTAAATGGTATCAATATTTCATACTCTCTTATTCTAAAAGAGAATGCAAATATTTTGGAAGATAAAGAAGCTGGTTCAGCTGATCATGAGTTTTCAATATAGCTTTTCCTTCCTTGGTTCTCCAAGTATCTCTACAATGTTTTCCTTTCTTCTTTGGTTGAAATCTAGCATGTTTAGGGAAGTGCCAAAATTTAAGTGGACAAAGATTGAGTTTGCAATTTGCTTCAGGACTGGAATACTGGTCAGAGGTCAACAATTGAATGAGTTCCCCTTATATAAGCAGGAGGGAGAGAGAACCACAGAGGCTAAGCACAGAGGTAGTACTTAATCACAAGACAAAATGTATAACAGGAATCAGGGAAGAGGAACAAAAAAACAAGATATTTGGTAATGGCCTGATCATGGAGGTTTCTTAGTAGTTAGTTAATTATAAGACTCCCAGAAATGATATCAGTAAGAACTTCACTGACATTTTAAGTGATTGATATATGTATAAAAATAGAAACAATAGATAAAAATAAATGCAAATCAACTACAGAAATGAATGTATAAAAAGACAACTACATGATAGTAGTCAGTCAGTTTAATCTATTATTTAGACCTGAGATAATTCAGAGCTTGAGAGTCCTTAGATGAAAGGTTTCCCAGATGCCTTTAAGGAAGTAACCAATAGTCTATAAAAATTTCTGTGTAATTTTTCACAGAAATGGGAAAAATAATCCTTAGATTTATACGGAACCATAAAAGACCGTGAATAGCCAAAAAGAACAAAGCTAGAGGTATTACACTCCTTGATTTCAAAATACCCTAAAAAGTGATAGTAATCAAAGCAGCATCATACTGGCATTTAAGCAGACAAATTGACCAATGGAACAGAATAGAAAGCTCAAAAATAAACACCCACAGTTATGGTCAATTGATTTGTGAAAAAGGTGTCAAGAGCAAAAGAGCACACAATGGGGAAATAACAATCTCTTCTATAAATGATGTTGGAAAACTGTTGGCCCACATGCAGAAGAATAAAATTTGATAATTATTTCACAGTATATACAAAAATCAACTAAAAATGAATTAAGAACTTAAATGTGAAACATGAAACTGTAGAATGACTAGAAGAAAACATAGGGAAGAAGCTCCACAATCCTAGCCTGAGCAAAGATATTTTTGCATATAATCCTTAAAGCACAGGCAACAAAGCAAAAATAGACAAACAGGATGGCATCAGGCTAAAAAAACTTCTGTGCAACAAGTAAGCAATGAACAAACTGAAGAAACAACCCACAGAATGGGTGGAAACATTTGCAAACCATTGGATGGTTTGTCAATGTATGACTGAATAAAGAAAATTTGCTATATATATGTAATGGACTATTATTTGGCCCTTAAACAGAAGAGAATACTGTCGTTTGTGACAACCTGAATGAAGTTGGAGGACACTATGTTAAGTGAAATAAGGCAGGCACAGAAAGAAGTACTTCATGATCTCATTTATATGTAGAATCTAAAAGAGTTGAACTCATAGAAGTAGAGATTAGAATGATGGTTTCCTGAGGTTGGGAGTGGGAGGCAGAAAGGAGAAAATGGAGAGTTGGTCAAAGGATACAAAGTGTCAGACAGAAATTATGCATTTTGAGATCTATTGCACAGCAGGGTGACTATAGTCAATAATAGTTATGGAATATTTCAAAATATTTAAGAGCAAATTTCAAATTTCATGTCATAAAAATGATAGGCAAATTACATAATGTATATATATCGATTAGCTTGATTTAATCATTCTACATTTTGGACACATATCAACATATGACATTGTATCCATAAATATATACAATTATAATTTATCAATTAAAAATAATAATAATTATTATAGGCCTTCATGACCAAAACACCTCCTAAAGATCTTACTTCTTAACACTGTTACAATGGGCAATTGCATTTCAACATGTGTTTGGGAGAAGACAAATCCAAGACATAGCACTTTTAAATATTTAACCAGTTTGTATAAATTAAAACTATTAAAGAAGAATGATTATTCCCAGAATACCAAGGAAAATAGGTTGAATTATAGTAAGTTCTTGTATATAGCTATTAAATCCTAGGTATTCTACTAGATTCACCTATATATTTATAACTTTTTCCACATAATTTAATTTAATCATCATGATAATCCTAAATGTAAGCAAATATTGATATGAGGCTAAAAATTAAATGTATTATTTCTATTATCTGGATCAGTCCTATTTGTAGTTATATTCATATGTTTAGTTTAGCAGTTCTAGGTAAGAAAAATATACTATTACCACCATATATTAACCTTTACCGTTAAAAGTTTTTCAAAACTATCATATAAGGCAGGAAAGGTTTAACTGGGTTGAGTAGACAGAAAAGTATCCACATTTAGAATAAATGTAGAGGGATTCATTGAGCTAGGAACAAATTAGACTATAGTTGAGAAGATACCTGATAAAAGCCAAGTTTCCCTAATTCAAGCTTCTTTCTCCATCATTACTGATTCTATTGGGATAAATAGCCTCTGATAATAAAAAGGAAATAATGCTCACTGTCTTTAGCAAACTTCCTCTAGGTAGTGCTATTTTTAACATATGCTGTAAGGTACATGAGTTATGAAAAAATTGGTTATAGAATCAAATAACGTTTTAAAAACATTGAATATTCTACTTCTCTCCTAGAGATTCACAGCGAACTCACCAACTTAAAAGCCCTGAAAGAAAAAATGAAGTTTAAAAAAAACTCATCAAGTTGCCATGCTTTTCCAAACGCATTTGACTGTGCTCTGCTTTTATCATCTAACATCTGTTTTCCCAAATCAACTCATGTGGGGCAAAACTGATAGCTGCCTTTTCCCACATGGAATAAGAATGATTCTGAGGACAGTCTTAGCCAACATCTGTAAAAAACCAAGGGTCAGAATAATATCCTTAGAGCTCTGCTAGTTAGGTTACCTTTTGAAAATACTGTAAAGTCACAGTAAATTTACAGTACAATGTTTTTAAGACTTTCTGTGCTTGTAACTAGCCTAAAATAGAAAAACTGGGAATGGCAACATAGTTAATTATTTTATGTGCCTGAAGAAAGTGAATTTAACACAAAAATACCCAAGCCATACCTGTATTCTGCCCTCTGGAAACAGCATGAAAGCTGTTATGGAGAATCACAGAAAAAGACATCCAACCACCCAAATAGAATAAAGTACATCATTTTTTTCCTTCCTTTTTTTTTTTTTTCAATTTGACTTCAATTAAACACACCAGACTCATAAAATCTGGCAAAACTAGATAGTGGCTTTTATTTTTCTAACAAAAGAAGAACACTGTCAAAATGCATTTCCTCAAATTATCTCAGTTGCACTTACTACAAGTAAAGTGTTCTTCCTCACCCTCAATGGTTTTATCTGGCATGCCAGTAACAATTTTCTTCTTCTATTAATACACTGGACTTCACAGACAACAACCTCATTATATGCTCTTTGTCCATTTCTGCACCAAAAAGGCATTACCATTTGCATTTCCCTCAAGTCTGATAGAATAGTACACTAAGTAGGGGAAAAAAGAAAAAACAAAAAACAAAAAGAAAACGTAAAACAGAACCTAAGAGACAATTTTGCACATCTGTTCCTGTGGGTGTTCTTTCATTCTTTCTCATTTATAATTAATGAAAAATAATGGTGCTGACACAAGTTAATTACTATGAAAAATTACAGTTTATGCTATTCATTATAATAATGGCAAATTACTTGAGATTTTCAAACACTGTTCCTAAGCAATTAGAAGTGTTCATAAGGAGTTCACCTGTGAAATTTTTTCATCTGCATTTGCATTCTGTGAAGTGAAAGAACACCCAATGTTTTTCATTAGCAACAGAGATAACACAGCAAGAGATATTAATCACAGAGTCCTGTACCTGAGAAAACATTTAAAACAAATTGGGATTATGTAGTTGAAGTAGAGGTCAAAACAATACACAAAGATATTCATTACAATCAAACTTTTCTTAACAGGTTCAAAGGGATTATTAAATCTGTTTCACTTAGTAACAATTTAGTATAACTAATTAGAATTACTATCTTGTCCTAGTTTACCAAAATATTAAATTACTGATTTTAAAATTAGAATTAATATCTTTATAATTAGCACAGGCAACTTAGAGGATCATTTCTCCTCAAATTTGCTTTTCTTATAAACCTATAAATTGTAAAATGAATGCACTAGTCCCCAGGTTATTGATAATAACTTATGCCTAAAAAATACTAATTATGCCTAATACGCCTCTGTAAATGAATTAAGTCAGAAACATCTCTGTGAAATTTTTGGTCTGTTACAAATACAAAGTAACCTAAACAGGAATAATCTCATTTTGTCTTATTTAGTTTTATGGCAAAGTTGCTATAGATATCTACCTATTTTGTTTTACTATTAAATTATTCAGGCAATGCAAAAAAATTAAAGTTTCAAGACAGTAAAAAAATGCTCCATATTATTTATAATATTTTCATTTTATTATCCTTCTATGAACACATTGATATAAGAATAAGTCAATTGCTAAGGGTAAAGAAAAATAAATATTAAGTTATTTTGAAAAAGAAAGGAAAAATCACACATAAATGCATGAATTCTATTGATTAATATTAGTCAATTATTGCTGCTAATAATTAGATTTTAAACAACTGATCAGAAATATTCAACATTCCTATAAGAATTCTTCTATTTCTCTCCATAGCTCATCATATAGCTTTAAAAAGGAATTACAAATATATTACTACGTGGTAGATTTTGAGTTGATATTCTTGCAAATTATTAACTGTCTTATTTTGAATGGTATTATCCCCTTTTGTAAACATGTTAAACAAGTCAAATCAGTAAGCAAAACTGAACGTTTTTAAAGAAAATTACTGTATAAGAAAATGTCTTAGTAACTCTTACAATTTTAGACTGATTAGAATATCAGAAGTAAACATTTTTGAAGCAAAAGGAAAGTTCCTTTACTATAATTGTATTAACTTTTTTTCTGCTTTCAGATATGGCTGGTTGTGGGTGGTGAAGTTAAACATCAACACTATCTCTTCCTCTTCTTTATTTAGCTGCTTATCTTTGAGTTCGTTGTATTCTCATCAACAATCTCTCCATGTGGTTGCAAAATGAACACTAACAGTTTTAATGTCCTTAATTTCTGAGATTTCCAATGATAGGAGTTGGTAAGCATTAGAATAAAAAGGAATAACAACCACTGGTTTGAAAGGCAATAGTAACTTGAAATGGACTTACAAATTGTTTGACATCTAATTTCATGAATACATTAGTTATCTCTTATCTAAGTTTCCACTCTCTGTGGTTTCAGTTACCCACAACTAACCAAGGTAGAAAAATACTCAATGGATAATTTTAGAAACAAATAATTCAGAAGTTTTACACTGTACAACATTCTGAGTATTGTGATGAAATCTTGTGCCATCTTGCTCCATCTTGCTTGGGATGTGAATCATCCCTTTATCCAGTGTATTCATGCCATGTCAGCTACCCACTTAGTAGTAATCCACATTACTGGATTGACTGTCACAATATCTCAGTGCTTGTGTTCAAGTAATCCTCATTTTATTTAGCAAATGACCCCAAA
The DNA here is from genome assembly GCA_963573385.1 of Cacajao melanocephalus. Lineage (NCBI taxonomy): Eukaryota > Metazoa > Chordata > Mammalia > Primates > Pitheciidae > Cacajao > Cacajao melanocephalus. Next base: position 44,087 of record CAUYLG010072347.1, on the reverse strand, counting down.
AACAAGACTTATTGGCATACTGTTATAAATTTCTATATGATTAGTTATTGTTGTTAATTTCCTAGTTTCCCTAATTTATAATTTAAGCTTTATCATAAGTGTGTATGTATAGGAAAAAACATAGTATATGTAAGCCTCAGTACTAGTCATGGTTTCAACCATCCACTGGGAGTCTTGGAATGTATCCCCTAAAGATAAAGGGGCAGGGCTACTGTCGATAAGACTGATGATTTATTTGTTGGTTGTGTATAAATGAAAATTTCTAGGTTTAATATTAATAAAATAATGAACTATAATGACCACTTTTGCTTACAGTGTTAGGGGTGCTATGGTCAATATACTGTTTTATTCTCTTACTAGAACTATGATGTAGAATGGCCTCTTGTCACTGAAGACTGGCTAATTAGACATTTCAAGAAATTACTAAGGATCAAACAACTGGCAGGCAACTAACCTGATTTAATTTATTACAAAATTATTTTGTCATGGTTTTTATAAATTTCTATTTTAAATAAGCTATATTTAAACATAATAGCAAATGATTTTATTAAGGAAGATAATTATTAAGAAAAATTCTAAATATTTCCTTGGTAAAAGATTATATACAGATATCTGATAGCATTGCATCTTTTTTTTTTTTTTTATTATAGCAGTCTACCTACTTTTTGGAGACATTATATTTGAGGAAAAATTGGTGATATGTTGAAACAAAATTGTGAACTAAAGCGTGCTTACATTCAGCAGTTCAGAGACTGAGGTTAATTTTTTTCAACCAAGACTTGGTTATATACAGCATGTTTGTCTCTCAGGTAATCTAGATTAAATATTTTAATTTTAGTGAATGCATCATGGAATTTTAAACTAGAAACTGGAAGTTGAACCAAGGATAGTTTTGAAACCATCTTTATATATTATATAATTTTGTGTTATAAAATTCATATGTTTATTCTAAGAATTCATTTCCCTTTGGGATGTCCTCCTTTACTAAATGTTTTTCCTTATATGTTTAAGAATTCATGAGTATAATAATCTGCAAAACAATTACTTAATATAAACATGCCAAGTCTTTCAGAATGTGTATATATATATATATATATACACACACACACATATGTATATATAGAAATATATATGAATTATATAGAGAGAACATATATACACAGAATATATGTATATATAATAGAATACAAACAAGGAAGCAATTTAATTATCAAAAAAAAGTTAAAACTTATCTAGATACTTTGCAAGTCATATCTTGCAGAGATGTGCAAAAAACCTGCAATATATTATTTTCTTTAAATGAAGTGATATTTGGTCCCTAGCAACCATTTTACTGAGTTCACACATTTCTTTACAGTCATTTGGGAAGTTGTTCAAAAATCTAGGGAAGGTGAGATTATATAATTACCAAAAGTTAGAAAAAGAGCTTCAAGTCTCCATAAAGGTCATAGTGATATAATTATTGACAAAGTCCACATAGCATCTGAAAATGGCACTACTAATTCTCTAAAAAATGTGTGCTTGATTAGTGTTGGGGAGTCTTTCAAAATGCCCATGTAGCTCTAGAGTTAGAGGCAGGGTTAGATACTAGAAGGGTTGAGGACTGCTTCCCTTCACCAGACCATTAATTTTTATGCTTGGGCCGGCTGTGGTGGCTCATGCCTGTAATCTCAGCACTTTGGGAGGCCGAGGCGAGTAGATCACCTGAGGCCAGGAGTTCGAGACCAGCCTGGCCAACATGGTGAAACCCCATCTCTACTAAAAATACAAAAAATAGCCCTGCGTGGTGGTTCATGCCTGTAGTCCCAGCTACTCAGGAGGCTAAGGCAGAAGAATGGCTTGAACCCAGGAGGCAGAGGTTGCAGTGGGCCAAAATCATGCCACTGTACTCCAGCCTGGGCAACAGACTGATACTATCTCAAAAAAATAAAATAAAATAAAATTTATGGTTGACTGCATCCTGGAGGAAAAGGTGTCTTACTCTAATGCCATTGAAGGTTCTATAGATGTGGACACAGTCTTGGCACTCTCTCCCTAACTATATCTCACAGATGATTTCCCAAGAGGCCCTGCCTCTGTCGAAATAGCCACTGTAGATCATGATACAGGGTTCTGTTCCGTAGAGGCCTGGAGATGTTCGTTTCCACCCCAGTTTTATAGTACCATTGATTCCCTTTCCTCTAGAAGCTTCCATAATGAGCTTCTCTCACAAGGTATTGCCCTCAGAGAGGCTTCGTTTTTGTAAACAAAAGCCAGAAAAATAGGTTTGCTTTAAAGATTTTTCACACTAATCTTGCCAGAGGCAACTAAAACACTCCTATAAATTGCATTATGTAAGCTCCTATTTTCCTCATGACAATTGTAATTCCAGCACTTTGGGAGGCTGAGGCAGGTGGACGACTTGAGGTCAGGAGTTTGAGTGCAGCCTGACTAATGTGGTGAAACTCTATCTCTAATAAAAATAGAAAAATTAGCCAGGCAACACACAGAGATCACAGAGATGGTCCTCCATTTATGATAGGTTTAGGTCTCGAAAAATCCATTGTAAGCAAAAAATATTGTAAGTTAAAATTCCATTTAAAACCCTGATAAATTCATGGTAAAGTAAAAAAAAGTCGCAACTTGAATCAGAACCATCATAAATCCAGATGCTCCTCAAATTACAGTAGGGTGATGTCTTGATAAACCTATTGAGAAGTCAAAAAATACTAAGCCAAAACACACCAGATCAGGGACCATCTCTGTGTGTATCTACATATACATATGTGTGTGTGTGTGTGTGTGTGTGTACATATATACATATAGTCATGAACTGCATAATGACTTTTTGGTCAATGACAGACCTCATATATGACAGTGGTTCCACAAAATTAAAAATGGAGATGAAGAATTCCTTTTACTTAGTGATGTCACAGCCCTGGTAATGTTGTAGCAGAACATGTTACTGCAGTGTTTGTGGTGATGCTGCTGGTAACAAACCTGCTGCACTGCCAGTTGTATAGAAGTATAGCACACACAATTATGTACAGTACCTAATAGTTATTGATAAATGACTACATTACTGGTTTATGTATTTACCGTACTATAATTTTTATTGTTATTTTAGAGCGTAGCCCTACTTATATAAAAAGTTAACTGTAAAATGGCTTCAAATACATCCTTCAGGAGGTATTTCAGAAGACATTGTTAACATAGGTGGCAGCTCCAGGCACGCTGTTCCTAAAGTCCTTCCAGTGGGACAAGGCTTGGAGGAGGAAAACAGCTACATCATGACAGCATATATATATGACTTTGTGTAGGCCTAGGCTAAAGCATGTGTTTGTGCCTTCGTTTTTAATAAAAAAGTTAAAAAATAAAACAAAAACTATACATAGAAAAAAGCTTGTAGAATAAGGATATTCCACACTCTTATAAAGATATAAAAAATATAACTATATACAAAAAATAAAAAAATATTTATTTTGCAACTCTGCAATGTGTTTCTGTTTTAAGTGTTATTTTAAAAGAGTAAAAAAGTTTATAAAGAAATTACAGTAGGCTGAGATTAATCTATTTCTGAAGAAAGAAAATTTTATATAAAGTTGGCTGAGCATGCCATAATCCTAGCACTTTGGGAAGCTGAGACAGAAAAATTGCTTGAGCTCAGGAGTTTGAGACTAGCCTGAGCAACACAGCAAGACCTCACCTCTACCAAAATTTTTTTTAAAAAGCCTGACACAGTGACTCACGCTTGAAATCCCAGCACTTTGGGAGGCCAAGGCAGGTGGATCATCTGAGGTCAGGGGTTTGAGACCAGCCTGACCCATATGGTGAAACCTCATCTCTACTAAATTACAAAAAACTCTCTCTCCCTCTTTCTCTTCCTCTTTCTTTCTCTCTTACATTCTTTTTTTTTCTTTCTTTCACTCTCACTTTCTTTCCTCTCTTTTTCTTTCTTTCAAAAAAAAAACTCTCTCCCTCTTTCTCTTCCTCTTTCTTTCTCTCTTACATTCTTTTTTTCTTTCTTTCACTCTCACTTTCTTTCCTCTCTTTTTCTTTCTTTCAAAAACAAACAAATAACCAAACAAACAAAAACTTAGCTTGGTGTGGTGGTGTGCACCTGTAGTCCCAGCTGCTGGGGAGGCTGAGGCAGGAGAATCACTTGAACCCATGAGGTGGAGGTTGCAGTGAGCCGAGATTGTGCCACTGCACTCCAGCCTGGGTGTCAGAGCAAGACACTGTCTCAAAAAAATAAAATAAAATAAAAACTTAGCTGGGCATGGTGGCATGCCCCTGTATTTCCAGCTACTCAGGATGCTGAGTCAGGAGGATTGCTTGAGACTGGTAGATGGAGGAGGCTGCAGTGAGCTAAGTATCCTACACAGGTGTAAAATATTTTATCTTTTATACTGTATTTTTACTGTACCTTTTCTATGTTGAGATAGTCTTAGACAGACAAATACCATCGTGTTTTATTTACAATATTCAGTACAGCAATATGTTGTACAGGTTATGTAGTCTAGAAGCAATAGGCTAAACTTCATAGCTTAGGTGTGTAGCAGGCTATACCATCTAGGTTTATGTAAGTACACTCTATGAGCTACACACAATGATAACATCACCTAATGACACGTTTCTCTAAATGTATCACTGTTAAGCAATGCATGACTCTACGTATTTAAGATGCTTGGTAGGATAGAGAGATGACTGAGGAGAGGGGAGCTAACGTGTATGGAATGCCTGCTATGTTTTTTATTTCTTTAAATACCTTCATGATGCTCACAGTGATGTAAGTTCTACTACCAGAAGGAAACTAAAACTTAGTGAAATGAAATAACCAAATCTATGCCTCATGGTTAGTGACACAGCTTTCAGCTGAAGTTTTATTTGTCTTATTCAAAACTCCTTATTTCTACTTTACCACTGTTCCCAAAATTTAGTCATTTGGTATGTACCATATTGATAGATTTCGCCAAGACTTTGGATAAATTAAACATCTCATGTGTCTGCCACCATGGTTACACTGACATGTCCTGGAATATACTCTCATTCTATGGGTAGATATCTTACCCATAACTCCCAGCTATCCAGTTCTGTGGAAAAGTGTCCTATTTGACTCCTGGACTCCAGAACTGCTCCTGTGGTTTATAGCGTTTAAACACCCCTTGAAGAGAGCACAATTATAAGGACAAAAAAAGTCAAGTTCACCCTTCTCTATATCCCTCTTTATATTATTCTTCAGAGAGATGTACATTGTGCTACAATAGTTGAAAAATATGTCTTCATTTCTTTTAGAGACGAAGAGTACAGGCAGTAAGGTTTAGAAACACTTGAAAAAGATTTTTCCCAACCATCACATTGACAAATGCAAAAGAAGAAGAAATAGAAGAAGAAAAAGGAGGAGGACGAAGAGAAGTGAAAAACAATGCAATAGGGCTTGAAAAAAATAGGGATGAAAACAACAGACCAGCAGGCAGGGGACAGAGACTTCGAGATAGGCACATGCTTTTAGGGCTGGTATTAAGGTTGACACTAAGAATTAGGAGTCTGGGCATGTAAAGCAGAGAGGGCTGGATGTCACATGATAAGTGGGTGTAGGGTTGTTTAGGGGATGAGCTGCAGAGAGCAGGAAAGGGTGTGCTGAATGAAAGAACTGAAGGAAGAGGCAAACTGCATCTGAAGGGAAGGGGCAGGATGGGAGGATGGAGGAAACTCTAAGGAGCTGAAGACCTGAAAGGAGATGTCAAAGTCTGAAGGAGGGCATGCTGTGGGAGGTAGTGCTGAGGACTGGAAGGCAAAAAGTAGCTAGAGGCTATAATGGTGGGAGCAAGAGCAAGCCAAACCATCACTTCCAGAGAAGAAATGAGAATTAACCTCTATTTCAGAATGCATCATGTTGATTCCTTTAGGAGTAATAGAAAATAATAATCATATAAGTGTTTAAGTTCTCTGATGTTTGTGAATTGGCCTGTGCATGAGCCTCTTATATTACTGACTTTTAGCCTCAGATAGAGACAATAGCACCGGATGACTTACTTACATCATACAGTTGTCGATTACATAGATATATACATTAAAGTGAAAGTATATGTTACAAAACATATTTAATCCAAAGTTTTCATACATAAATAAAAGCAGTTACATTTTATCATATATTTATATAATAAATTAAAAAATATGATTTGTTTGGTTAGCCATACCAAATTAGTTATATATTTGCTTTTTATTACATTAACATATTACTATATATAATGATTTTATACTTTAAGGTTTGAATATAAAATTTAATTATTTTATATTAATATCTGATATATATGAGAATGTAGTTTGGAATAACCCAATTCAATATGCAACTGTAACTATTTTTAATAACAAAAAAATGAAAGGAGGGAGGAAATGGAGAAAAGGAAGATAAAAGAGAAGGAGGAAGGGATACAGAAGAAAAGAAAGATATAGAAAACTAGTAAATTTATATACAGAATATAAATACTAGTAAGTATGCTTTTACTATTTGAAATGATCCAAAAAAATTAGATGCTTATTTAACTGAATTTTCAGTTTTAAAGAATTAAGTAATCAGTTTTATTTGTTGGCATCAATTGCATTGAAGAAAAATATACTTTCTGTTAATCTTACTTTTAATTTCATAACTGTGTTATTCATTTTTGTCAAAAATAGATGCAAAGGCATCTTGTTGCTGCATGGTCGCATTTAACTATCTTTCCCGTAGGAAGTATCAAATAAGGGCTACCAGGTGATATAATATCACTGTCCCTGAATATTTCTGGAGATTATTTCAAAACCGACATTTTAAAAAAATCAATGAATAGTTTAAGTCAGTAAAAGAAAATAACCAAGAGTTCACCGTTACTTGCTTTCAAATCTTTAGAAAACAACCATAATTAAATTCCAGAACTGCCTTTTTCGCTGCCCCATCATTTTATTTTCCTGTCTTGAGATTCCCAAACACATGAGCTCAGTCCTCTGGAGTTTATAATCAATTGTGGTTAAAAAATACATGGTTTAATACTCCTTTGAATTTTAATGTTTTTCTCTAGCCTCCTCCTCATGCCCTCTCAAATAGTTTTATCATTGTAATATAAAACAATGGAATTAAACATGTAATCTTGGCAGCTTACAAGTGTACAAGTTTGGTTTTTTTCTGAACTAAAGTAAGATAGCATTGAGTTTAAAAATTGAAAGAACCACTAGGTTAAGTCCAGTTCTCCAAGAAATATATTCCTGTGCAGTATATTTGATTTTAAATGCCTCATTTCAAAATTGTAGACCATGTTCTCTTATAATATATTAATTCAGAATATATCAATTTCATAGATCTAGTTTAGAAATTAAAAATAAAAAATCCCACAGGTAACCATTTACTAAAAAAGGAAGAAAAAGAAAATAAAGAAAATAAAAAAGAAATAGAGTGGAATTTACATGAACATGTAGATTTTGAAAGGGCTGATATTGCGTATTTTCAATCAATTGCTATAATGTGAAGGGTACCTCCCAGTTTGTACACTATTTTATTAATATTTGCATTATTTTTCAGTATGTATCAAATAAAACAGAAACACAACTAAACTGAAAGCTATAACCTGGTAAATGTATAGAGGGTTTTAAGATTATGATGTCAGTTTCAAAATATCTCTTAAAAGGGCAAAATCATGTACTGTATACCATTGGACTTTGAGTGGTTTTCATGTTTTAGTGAATAAGACTGGCAATTACAAACCAAGGCATGGATATTTGCTCCTTGATGTAATTTTAAAATCTCAAAATTTGTTTAAATGTCTTATAATTACAGTACATTTAATATATATTTTAAACTTTCTTCTACATTCTAGAAAGGTATATTAAAATTAAGAAGCATTACTTTAAAGGGATATTCAAGACCTAATAAAAAATTATGTGTAATAATTTAAAAATCAAGAGAGAAGAAATAATTTATTTAGATTAAAACTCAAGTGTTCCTACAGTTTACATCGTACTCAATAGTGAACAAATGAAACCTTTTCCACTGAGATCAGGAAAATGACAAAGACACCCGCTTTTGATACTTCTATTCAACATAATAGTGTAAGTACTAGCCAAACAACTAGGCAAGACAAAGAAATAAATGGCATCCAAACTGGAAAGGAAGAAGTAAAATTGTTTCTGTTCGCAGACAACATGATCTTATATTCAGAAAGTTTTCACAGGCACACAACCCTTATAACTAATAAATCTGGCAAAGTTTCAGGATACAAAATCAATACCAAAAAAGAGAAAAAGCTGCATTTCTGTACTCAAACATGGAATAATTTCAAAAGGAAATCAAGAAATCAATTCAATTTGGAATAGCATCAAAAATAATAAACTACTGGGAAATAAACTTAACTAAGTATGCAAAAGACTTTTATACAGAAAACAATAGTTACTGAAAACATACACATATATATGTTTAATATATGTATATATGTGTGTATCAAACCATGTAAAAGACACCAATAAATGGAAAGATAACACTGCAGCTTCATTGGTTGGAAGACACAATATTCTTAAGATATAAATACTATGCAAAACAATCTACAGCTATAATGCAATACCTACCAAAATTCTAATACAGTATTCTGAATAAGTAGAAAAATTCACTCTAAAATTCTTATGGAAATTCAAAGAACCACACATAGCCAAAGAAAAATTGAAAAAAGAACAAAGTTGAAGTTCTAACACTTCCTAATTTCAAAATTTACCACAAAGCTACAACATTTATAAAAGTGTGGTATTGACATAAAGACAGATATATAGCCCAACCAAATTAAATAGAGAGCCCAGGAATAAACCCTTATATAAATAGTCAAGTGATTTTTACAAGGATGCCATACCAATAGCATTCAATAGGGAAATGACAGTCTATTCAAAAAATGGCATTGAAAAAACTGGATATCCATATGCAAAAGAATGAGTTGGACTTTAAGTTTCACCCTATACAAAAATAAACTCAAAGTGGATCAAAGACCTAAATGTAAGGGATAAAGCTGTAATAATTTTTATAAGAAAACATACAAGAAAAGCTTTATGACATTGAATTCAGCAGTATTTTTTATATGATACCAAAAGCATATGTAGCAAAGGAAGAGATACATCTTACTACATCGAAATGAAAAATCTTGTATTTTCAAAGGAAAATCAACCAATTAAATAAGGTTTCATAGTAAATATATGAAATGTTTGCAAACCATATATTTGATGAATATATAAACATATAAATAACTATATTAAAAAACTTTACTAAAATTATGCAAAATAATTGAATAAACATTTCTTCAAAGAAGATGTACAAATGGCCAATAAGAACATGAAAAGATGCTCAACATCTCTAATTATTAATGAAATGCAAATTAAAACTACAATGAGATATTACCTTATACCCATTAGAATGGCTGCTATCAAAACAAACAAACAAAATGATAAATGTTGGTGAGATGTAGAGAAATTGGAACCCTTGTGCACTGTTGGTAGGAATGTAAAATTATGCAGCTGCTATGAAAAACACTAAGATGGTTCTTAAATAAAATTTAAAAAATAATTACCATATGATTGAGCAACTCAACTTCTGAGTCTATATAAAACAATTAAAAGCAAAAACTCAGACAGATATTTGTTACACCCATGTTCACAGCAGCATTATTCACAAAAAGCCAAGGAGTGGAGGCAAGCAGAGTGTTGATTTTGTGGTATTTTGAAGCAACAGTACCAAAAAAATTATGATATTGGAATAAGAAAAGATATAAAGATTATTAAAACAGAATTGAGAGTCTTGAAATACAAATATATTATATGTGTGTATGTGTGTATATATATCGTGTGTATATAATATATATTATATATAAATAATACATACATTAATGTGTATATATTCATATTATACATAGATATGTTTAACATATGTGTATAAGTGTGTATTAATATATACATATATATATATACATAGGTATGTATGCCTGTGTGTCTATATACATATATAGAGGGAGAGATTCAACTGGGTTTTGTAATAAAAGATGGCTAGGTAAACAATTCACTCTGGGAAAGAATGGCCTTTTTAACAAATGATGGTGAACAATTGGATATCTGAATGCAATATGTATATAAAGAAATACTTGATGTTATCACAAACAATGTACAAACATTAATCCAAAATATAATATTGCCATAAATGTTAGAGTTACAACTACATAACTTCTAGAAGAAAACAGAGGAAAAAATCTTATGCATCTTGAGTTAAGAAGAGATTTCTTAGGTTAAAAACAAATAGCATGAACTACAAAAGAAATTTAAGATAAATTGGATTTTCAAACTGAAAACATTCTTGTACTTTTAATAAACTTTCAGAAATAAATAATACAAGCTATTAATTGGAAGAAAGTATTTGCATAACATAAATCTAAAAAAGACATGTATCCAGATATAAGAGCATTTGTAACTCAATATTAAGATGACAATCACCCTGATAAATACTTGAACCAAATATTTGAATAGATAACTCTTGGAAAAAGATGTACACATGAGAAATATGCACATATACAGATGCTCAACAACATTAGTCACTAGGGACATACTAATTAAAAGCTACACACAGATGTTACTACACACACTAATAATAAAATAAAAAAGACTGACAATACTGAATGGTATTAATACTAAATAAGGCTGTAAAGCAACCGGAGATATTACACATTGGTGGTGGGAATTAAAATGATAGACCTACGTTAAAAAATACTTTATTTTAAAAATAAATTTTAACGTATACCTATGCTAAATGCAGTAACCCTATATTTCTGTATTTATCCAAGAGAAATGAAAATACTTTTCAACAAAAAGACTTGTACTGAGATGTCTATAGCAGCTTTATTCATAAGACTCTAAAGTAAAAACACAATGGAAATAATTTGAATGCCAACGAAAGATTTCTTTAAAAATCTGGGCTGTCCATAACACGAAATACTATTTTTCAATTAAAAAAAAAAACAAGCTATGCATACACATAAATACTTGCATCAGTCTCAGGTTATTTAAATGAAATAAACTAGCTGAAATTATTACAAATGTTTAAATTCTGTTTGTGTGCAATTCCACATAATGCAAAATGAAGAGCAGATAGTATTTTTCAGAAGTTAATAGTTGGAGCAAGGGTTTCACTGAAAGGGGCAAAAAGGGAGTTTTTGGTATGGTGGTGATGTTCTATGTCGTGATTATGGTGGTGGTTAAACATTTGTCAAAGTTCATTAAATTGGCAATTATAATTGTAAAATTTAAATTAAGAAATATTACTAAAATAAACATCATAACACAAGTGGAATAATCAGAAGTCAAAGTAGGAAACGGATAACAGAAGTTGGTCTGGGATTTTTCCAACACATTATTTTGTAGCACAGCCACCGTATTACATAATTATTGTTTTAATTGCTGTAACACATTTTATACTTAAAAAAGGATGTTCAGAAAATTGCACTGAAGGCATAAAGCCCTATTCTACACAGTAAAGGTTTGAAAAAAATGTTAATAAAATTAAAGATTTGAAAATACCACCAACAACAAAAAAAACACAAAGAGGCTGCAATTGATATAATTTGGAAAATTGAGTTTTGTTGTTTAAAAAAGAAAGAAAAATTTAAGAAATATATAAGTTTAAGTTTAAGAAATACTGCCTGTATTATTATAAAGCTTAAACTACCAGAATTAAAACACTGATTTACTGTATACGCCTCCCAAACACTAAAGTATTCCAATCTTGTTATGTAAAAAAATCCAATCCAAGATCAAGAAATAATGACTTTTCTGTGACCTTCTTCAGTTTTCCCAGTGCTCTCGGAACTGCATATCATTAGGTATAAGATATAGTATCACATCTTTGAATGCCTGGGATACATTTGGCTAAGTGGTATTTGATTGCAATACTACAGTTTCTAAGGAAGTTGTAGAAATGTTTGAAAAAGCTGCCTTCCCTAAGATTAAACGTGTTGTACGATGCTGACATGAGAATCTTAATATTCCCTGCAGTAGGTATCTCAACATTGATCTAAGCAAAGTCTTATAACATGATAATAAGGTCTCCTTATTTTCATAGCTTGAATAAACTCAGAGTCACCAACCAGGAAAGTCCCCCTTGTATTGCCAAACTTTTCATCACTCCTAATATTTATTGGTACTACTTTCTGAGAGAAGGCTTTATTAGCATTTATATTGCTGTGATTTTTTTAATCAACATTTAAAACGGCTATCTAGGCCTTTTAGAACTATACAAGACAAGCATACTGGTTTAACATATGTGCCATTAAAGAAAAAAAAATTGATAATATAGTAAAAGAAGACTGAGGGAGTGGCTAGAACTTCAAGGCTCAACCTTATTACTTATTTTTAAAAAAGGGTAAGATTTAGTTAGAAAACATAATTTTTCAATTTTGCTGGTTTCTCCATTCTCTTTTTTTGATCTTGTGAGGGAGAAAAATGTGATCCCTCATACAAAATGAGAATTCTTAAAAATTTGGTGAGAAACAAATAAATACTAAACAAACTGAAGGTATGAAAAAATGAAGAAAATGTGGTCAATAACTGGAAGAAACTTTCAATTTTTTAAAATAATGAAGTAAGTAAACAAAAATACACTATTAGTCAGCAGAATGTTCTAGTAAACATATGAGAAAATTAAAAGAGTGTTACAGGGACATAAAATAATAAGATGATGCTTCTGAGTAGGGTTAGTGAAGGGGTGAGTTGAAACTATGAAAGAAAGCTTTCTAGATATAATACATTTGAGCCTGGCTTTAAAGAAAATGCCACATATTTGGAGTGATGAGAAAGAACATTGACTAGAATTCTGTCTGTGCCAGAGAGGATGCTTGTGGTGTGATTTGAAGGAACCCAGAAACTCAGATTACGGATATCCCCCTTGTTCATTTTTTTAAAGAATCCCTCAGACTCTCTACATAAGGCCCACTTAAGTGCATTTATTAAGACATTATTTGTAGCTCACTTTGATCATTTGTAGTTATTGAAGAATATTAAAAATATTAGTTGAGGCAAATTTGAAACATACAGAAAAGAGAAAAGAAAAAACAAACCCCTCCAATAACTCCACTGACAGCTACTGCCACATTTGATCTATATTTTATGACTTTTTTCCTACACATTTGTTTATACAGGTGTAATTTTTATGCTTTACTTTTTCTTTGATAGCATATCACATATATTTTCCCATCAAGAACTCCAAATAACAGGAAATATTTTGTCAAAATGAAGTGCAAATCTTTCAACTTTCTTTAACCTTCAGAATTCAAGAACAAAAGCTTATTTTCTATGGATGAGAAGGAAGAAACAAGAAAGCAATACAGGTCTTTAGAAGTTGAATTTAACTGTTCCATGATTTCAATTCACACCTATATCTTTCCTGTGTATAAACAGAACTACTTTGGCATGAATATATATTTCAAAAAGTTATTATAAAAATGTATCAAAGTTATAAAACTTTATTACCCACAGGCATAGTTTCCCTTCAGGAGAGCAGTGTAGGAGTAAAAGCATCTCTGTTTCACTGCAAATGGGTGGTCAGATTACCAGAGGTATCTTGATAATTATGATGATGCATTTTTAATAAATACACAATTGTTGCCATGGATGCTTCACATGACACAACCATAAAATACAGAAGAGTATTAAAGTTCCAGAGGTAAAAAACTTGAAGCCTAATTCATAACACCTTTCAGAAGGCATTGCCTTGGCATTAGCTTGTGGAGCTGTTGGCTTCTTTGGGAACTCACTGTAGAGTCCCTATTTTAACAGAAGGGAAGCTGAGGCCCAGAAAGAAGAATTTGCCCTTAAAAGCTGGTTTTCTTCAGCTCTCACCAAGCAATGTGTCCACTTTCCTGTGAGTGGCATAGTCTCTAACAGTTCAGCATAGTTCCTTGAAGCAGGGTAAGAATGTAAAGGACACTGAGAAACAGATTCATGGAGAACAGCTCAGAATTATTAACTTTATATTAAAGAGAAATTATTCATATCCTTACCCCACATCCCAGTAATCTCCATTATTTACAGCAATACTCTCTCAAATAGTTTCTATTTCACCTCAAGTATTGAATAATTAGTATTGGCTGCTTAGAATATTATGTCATGGAGTTTCTGAAACGGTACCATGAGTGCTTAGCTAAATTTAGTCTGAGAAGAGGAGGAAGAAATATAGGTAATTAGTATACCTAACTTAGATGCAATTTGAAGAAGATCCAAATAATTTGTTATAATATTAGCACATATACAAAATTAGTGTAATGGTCTCCTGAGGACTAATGTGTTAGTCATCAACAAAAGCGGTGGTGGTGAATATATTGCAGTTGTTTGAGTAACAAATGTATGTGCATTCAATAATGATACCAAGAAAAGTGTGGGCGTTACATGCTCAGAGACACTTGTAGGATAATTAATTTTGCTGATTTTTCTGAAACAAAACACTACAAGGACAAACAGCTGAAGACTGACTACAGACTTAGGAAAACAGCAGGGAAGGGGTAATGGTGGTGGGTATGGCTTTTGAGATTTGCCAACTGGTGCTTTTTGTCATTTGGTTATTTTTTTTAAAGCTCTAACATGTTTTCAAGACTTTGTATAAATTCAATGTTAACTTAGACTCAATGAATGCACAAAAGTAAAGAATGGAATATGAAAATATAATTAGTCAGGTTCTCAAAGTCTGTCAAGACATACTTCATATTTTTTGTTTCCGTGACTGTTTTACAGTAACCTAGGCATAATGTAAATGCCATAGTAAGAAGAGAGGTTGGGAGTAACCATTCATGCATTGGATATTGTAAATAGAATGCATTGTTTCAAGAGGTTTAAAATATGTAGCTAGCTAGCTACTTCTTGAATATAGATAATAGCCCTGCATCATTTTTATATAAAATGAATGTATGAATAATGCTAGAGTTAGCTATAACTTTTTAGTTATTTTCTATTTCTGATTATGTATTTGTCTTAGATCAGTCCCATTAATTATTTTCATTCCCTTTAGTTTATATCTCTTTGACTTGTTTGTCTTTATTTTATGTCTAAAATAGAAATATTTCCACTTAAATCATCATAATAAAAACTCATTATAAAAGATAGTTTTAAAGAAACAAAAGTCACTTTGGTAGCTTAAACAGACTGTTCCAATAAGCTCTCCTAAACCCTAAGGCCCATTTCAAATAATTATGTAGCTGTATTTGTAATGTATTTTTAAGTTAAAAATTAAAAGTACATTTCCTGAGGAAGAATAGGAAAAAAAAACCAAAATATTTCCACAATGGCCAATTTCTTTAATATAGTCTTTTTTGTTACAGAATCCAACAAGATACCTTTGCTTCTTTTGGATACTACTTCATAATAGGTTATACCACTGCAGTATGCTGATAGTTTTAATAATGTCCCTAATCTATCCCATATTTTCCAAAGATTCCTAAAATGCTTCCCATGTGAATGTGAAGATTAGTATAATATTAGTATTTTTGTTTTATTTCCTCAATATGAAATAAAATCTCTATACCTCACAGCTGGCTCAGCTCTCTAGATAAATGGCTCTTTCTTGCCTGCCAACCTGTACATACTCATTAAGCTAAGACTGTGGAGTCAATTTAGCCTATAAAAAAGAAAAAGGTAAATGAAGAAGAAAAAAGAGAAAAGTATGCCATGTACAGGGGACAAAAATGCTGTCTTTGGCAGGCAAAGAGTAAAAGGAGCTCAGCTGCTAGAACAAAAGTTATCATTCAAAGCGAAATTACTGAATCTTAACCATGAGCACACTTTGATGAGGACTACAGCTCCCTAAATTAAGAAAAGGAAAAGCAAATGTTGAGAAGCAATTACTAATGTCAAGGCTAACGAATGGCACATATTGTTATATACTTCAGCATGAAGAACGGTTTCTTTAAAAGAGTTAATAAACTAATGACATTGGGAAGTAGCATCAATTCCATAGAGCATTTAGAATTGTTTTGTTGTTTGTTTAATTAATGAAGACATGCTTCTGATAATCTGAGAGAAGGGAAAAGCCCATGAATGTTGAAGCTGGTGTTCATTTCATTTAATGATACAGTATTTTTTTTCCACTAATGTGTAAAAATGCACAAATATGACCAGAAGACCCACGAAACACTTGTTAGTTTTAAAGTCCTTGGTGCAAAAGAACTGTCTAGCCGCACACTTTTCTCAGTGATACATACATTCTTCCAATATAGTAGAAGAGAATGTAAAAGAGACAGAGAAAGTGAGAAAGAGACATAAAGATTCATTTAAAGGAAATCTAAAACACTATATATCTAAAATCTGTCATTTTCCACTTGGCGACTTGTGGCGTCACTGATCAAGGAATAATAGTAAATTAAGTAACAAATAATCTAATTTTGCTTTAATGTTAAAGCTGACAATAGAGGGAGTAAAGGGAGTGGTAATTTTTGTTCCCATTGTCACTGGTCCTCTTACTCTAGCCACTTCGGATACTTGATAATAACTCCTATTCTTCAGACATGTTAGAAGTCTCTTAGAAAGTCTCTTTGGAAAAATATTTGAGGTTGTATGTTATTGTTCTGTAAGAAGAAGTGTCGTGGACAAACAAAGTGAGTGACAATTAGCTGAAAAATTAGCTTTCCCTAGAATCACCACTCTGTGTCCCCAAAGATGGGAATAAATGAACCTAAGTGCACATACAAAGTGTGCTCAAGCAACTAGTATTTGTTTTGTGAAGAGTTCTCCCATGCCTAAGATAAGGAACCTCTCTGTAAGACATTTTAAAGTCCACAACTTATTCCTGACACTTGATACATATAGACATGGACAGTCAAAAACAGGCACAGAGGAAGCAAAGCTTTGTTCAGTTTTATTGGGGAGGATGGGAGGAAAAATCAGGGAAATGAATTGTGAGGTATGGGCTTTAGGATTATATAATTTGTAATTCTAACTAACAAGGAAATTGCAACTGGCACAAAAAAAATCAGGAAGGATTAATGCTTGCCTGACTTATGGTTCAAAAGCACATGCTTACCCTCCCTTTTTTGGGTTGTAGTGAAATTACAGTACACTTAAATAAGTTCATAATATAAAAGAGAATGGTGCCATATGGAGGATTGTTGGGAAAGAGTGGTGGTCCTCAGAGGGCAAAAGTTTTTAACACGTTTCTACAAGACAGAAAGTAAGTTTGAGCATGTCAACAGAAAAAAGAGCAAAGGAGGCTACCACATAGAAATGCTGAGGAAGCTATTAGAGACTCTGGTCTTTGATTCAGCAGCAGCAATAATAAGAAAATAAGAAACAGGCAGAAAAATGGGAAAACTATCAGAACACCTGTGCCAGATGCCCTCTTACCTGTGTTCCTGGCTTTTAGGTTTACGTATTACAACAAAAAGGCAAACAGGCAAGCACAGAAACAAATTACACTGGAGGGTGCCTATCAAGATAAACTGAGAGAACTATTCACAGTGTTAGGCCTGGGGAGAGCTAACGGTTCTAATGTGGATATTTCCCATACAAGACAAACTCTCCTCACAGTGGCATCTGGGAGACTCCCAGAAAGCAGCATAGCTCCCGTTTCTTTTTCTCTAAACACAAATCCTAGGATGCAGAGAGTGAAATATACTTTCAGTTCACCTTCCGCTGCATCGTCCCTCTTTGCAAGGACCTACTCTCATTTTCACTCATACGTTTGTTTCTTTTTCCAGCTATTATTTTCTTTTATTCTTTTTAATTGTTACTTTTCCCACCCATAGCGAACCTATAGAAGTATCTTTACATTTGCACCTTTGAAAAATGTGTACTGGAATTTTTGTGTGTATGTATATTTCATGTACATGAATACATTTGTTTTATATCTCTTGTCTGTTTTTTTAAGAAAATTATTCAGAACAATGTGCTTAAAATCTATCTTTAACTTCGATCTTAATGTTTATTGGTCTATGGCTATTTGATTGCTTCTAACTCTATAACATGTGTTAAACCCATTCCCAGTGATGATCTCTTAGATTATATGCAGACTCTCATTACCACAAAATAACAACTAAATGTAAACCTTTTTGTAGATCAACTTCAATTCCCTTTTGAAATTTTTTCATGAACTTCCTTTGTTTCCATTTACAATATAAGAAAACTATCCACCCATCCGCAAGGTCAACTTAGTTCACTCTACTCCCATCTCCACAAGAGCAGCTAGTTCATTTTCCATTCCTGAGGTAATCCTAATGGGAAACACATCTATCTGAAAAGTGGCTGAGGAAATCCACACAAGCCACCTAGAAAAATTAACATAATGTGTCACTCTTAACTACTCTGGCAGGATCCTATATCCTTAATGATCCACCAAGAATCACCACACACCACACATTAAGGAGAAAAATGCATTATGAAGAAGAAAGACTGCATAAAACAACAACAGAAAATCCCTTTGATGTTTGATGAAACAAGAACTTTAAGAAGGAAAGTTTAAATGAAAATGTAAAAAATCTTGGCACACATAACCTCAGTGTAAGTTGGAGAAGATAAAGAGGGTGCAAGGAGAAAATACTATTTTAAAAGGAATAAGAAATAGACCTTGAAAATTAGAAGTATGATTGTTGAAATAAATTGTGGAAAATCTATAATATAATATTAAAGAAACATTCAACAATACAGATCAAATAGATAAAGAAACAAAAAAAAAATATGAGACAGGAAAAGAGAGATGCTTATGTACCATATCCGTTCTTTTGATTTTAAACTAATAGAAGATGCAAAAATAGAAACTGAAAGAGGATAAATTTCACAATAAATAGAAGACACTGTCATTGAATGAATGCAATATATAAGTTTTAGATTGAAAAGAGCTCTACGATATAGAGAAGGATTAAAGAAGAAGTCAAATTCCTAAATATCTGGCTTAATGCTTTAAACACTTGAGATAAAGCGACAGTATAAAAATCATCCAAGTTGTGAAATTTTTTTAGAAAGAAGAAGAAAAACACCTAGCCAATCCAAATATGCCATAATATGAAGGCAAAGCTGGGCACTTTTAGACATGCAATTATTATTATTTTTTATTTCCCACATTATTATATCTGAGCTCTACTTGGCTTTAAAAGAGGGAGAGAACACCATGGGAAGCATAGGAACATATCGATTGAAAGTCCCAGTGAACAGCTGTACATGGACAAGACACACTAACCAACCCAACTGCAATAAGATGCTGGAGGCCCTGGTAAAAAAACAGTGCAGAGTGTCTGTTGTCTTTACTACTGACCCTTTTAGCCTGATGTCTGTGACACTGATTTATTTCTATTAAGCTCAATGACAGACCCTGTAAGAGCTGAGAAGGAAGGATAAGAATTTTGAATTAAATAAAAAGTCAGGAGAAGAAATATCTAAATTTAGTCCAGTAGCATGAGATAGAAAGGAAGGAATCAGAAAAGAAAATAAAGGAGGAAACGAAAGAAAAAAATGAAAAAAAAGGAAGTTAGGTAGAAAGAGTGGGAGGAAGGAAAGAGGAAAAGAGGGAAGCAGGCCCATAGGCAGGTTCGAAAGTTTTAGAAACTACAATTTTAGCATGGACTAGGAATAAAATGGTGATGCTAAGAAGCTCCTGTTATGTTAAACTGCACCATTAGAAACAATACAGACTTTTAACCAAATGAGGTATTATTCTCATGGAACTTAGTGTTCATTGGGTGTACCTGGAATGTTGTGTTATATTCTGGCACTGTACTTTAAAATGCTCAAAACGACAAACTGGAGAATATTCCTCAAGTATTTAAAAGGATAGTAAAGTGTTCGGAAAATATATTATAAATGCATTTGAGAAAAGTGGATGGTATGACTCTTGTCTTCAAATCTTGAATAACCTTCATACAAAGTGTTTACTTTCTTCTATGTGGCCACATGAGAAAATCAGATACAAACCAATGTGATGAAATTTTAGTCATGCAGATTTGACTTTGTTTCCTTTTCACTGTATATGGAAAGCTAGAAGAGGAAAGTCTAAGAAGTTTAACACTGACAGTCTGATGAATGTGGTAAGACAGTTAAAGGAAATAAACAATGGCAAATTAACTTCAAGAAAGTCCATCAAAAAAACTGGTGCATTTAATACCCAATGCATTAAAGGACTATCTGTACTTACACTAATACTTGAATAGTATTCAACATGTTAATAAATAGACAAAGCAGTATATAGTTTATAAAAAAAGATCTATTATGGAAAATATAAGAAAGGACTGAAAGAAGATATATTTTATATATTCATCAATATATACCAAGTTCTATATATAATAAATCCTAATTATCAATGTGCTCAAATAGATTTCATCTTTTGTGTCCATATGTATTCTAGATAAAAATTAATCAAGTCTGATTTTATAGAACTCATTGCAACTTTTTTCCTGCTTTTTTCTTTTCTTTTCTTTTCTTTTTTTTTTTATTTTGTTTTTTGAGACAGAATTATGCTCTTGTTGCCTAGTGGTGCCATCTCGGCTCACGGCAATCTCCACCTCCCGGGTTCAAGTGATTCTCCTACCTCAGCCTCCCAGTTAGCTGGCATTACAGGTGCCTACCACCATGCCCTGCTAATTTTTGTGTTTTTAGGAGAGACAGGGTTTCACAATGTTGGCCAGGATGGTCTTGATCTCCTGACCTCATGATCCACCCACCTTGGCCTCCCAAAGTGCTGAGAGTACAGGCGTAAGCCACCATACCCAGCCAAAAGCCCTGTATTCTTAGATGTCACCTCCAGTTGTTCCTTACTACATTTTTCCCACAAGAAAATCACATTCTCCGTATTTCTAAAGACAATATTACAACTGTTTTGAACTTTCTTTAAAACATTTTTCAAGAAAGTAGTCAGCTATGAGGTGAACTCTGAATTCTAATTAAAAAAAAAAAATCTTAGACCATTATCAAAAAAAAGTTGACATTGGATAAAGCTTCACAATTCTGGTTTTTTTTTTTATTTATTTATTCAGCATTTCTGAATACTTTCTGTGTGTAAGATACTCTTCTCAGGGCTAGCATTCTATTTAAAGATGAAGGAAAAAACAAAATCTATTATCTTTCAGCAGGCTTATTATTCATACTTCAGATTGTTTAAATCTCTGTTACAGAAGCAAGCAAAGGTTCAGTGAAAAGCATAACAGATGTGGTTTCACTGTAAGAAAGTAAGTATTTAAATGATAAAATGTGATATATGTTAGAAAAATGTTAAACCAAAGAATATAAAATAAACTCTATTTTAGATAATTTAAGCAAAACCTTAGAGTCAAAGAGAAAGTATCTTGCCTTACATGCTGCCTAACACTCCTAAAATTAATTGCTTGAAATCAAAATTGAAGGAACATGCAGAGAAACAAAAAGGCTAAATTTTCTCTTTTGTTAACTAAAGTGTTGTCATAATTGTCACATTAACAGAGAGGAATTTATGGCTTCTCAAAGAAGGCTTAAACAACTACATGTGGCTCTAGGTCCAAACCCCCAAAGGCTATTTTTTGATTAGAAAGACTTATCATTAGCAAAGTTCCTACTTTTAAAGAAAAACTGATTCTTGTCATTGTCACTTCATTTTTGAATGACTTTTCTCTAATATTAAAAAATAAAGAATAAAGGAAGTTTGACAGTGATGTTTTATGGATATCATTCTCTGTTTCAACTATTTGGGCAGGTATTTTCACTAAATGCTTTTTTTTTTTTTTTCTATGACAAAGTCTAAAGCTACCCTTGCTCAATCCAGGACATCTCTGTGACCAGATAAAGATGAGACAAGATCAGAAAGTTTCCGGAGCTGTAGCAGCCCAGCTTGCTATTATCAGCTAATTCAATCCATCTGGGGGAAAATTATATCAACATGAATTTACACAGTTGATGAGTTTCCTGTTTCATATGCTATGCCAAAGCAAAGTTCAGCATACAGGCCTTCTATGTGAAGAGGAACCGTCTTATCTGCCCACAACAAATATAATCTCACACAGCATCTTTCAAGTAAACCAAACTAAGCAGATATGGAACCTAGTATTTCTTTTGAATTTCAAGTTCCATTTCATTTGTTTTGTGCTCAGGGAATCTGAGGAAGTCTTTTTATTTTCATGAGTGGCGAGAAATAATGTTTTTATATTCCATCTTTTTTTATATGAACCATTTTTGAAACCATGTTGATTTAAACATCAGCATTTTTATTTTCTTCTTTTATTTTTCTCCAACCATTTAAATATTATCTATCCTATGTAGTTTTGCTATCCCTTGCAGAGTAGTACATAGCTTTGACTTTTGCTAAAATGTTCTTTATATTGTCAGGAATAATAAACATGAATAAACTGTGTTCCATTATCTGAGAATAAGAAACTACTTCTGCCTGTAAAGAATTTATGATTTATTTGGATATAAGAGACAGACACAACAATGAAAAACATTTTAAAATAGCAAATTCTACAGGGAAAATGAGTGACTGAGACAGAAAATGCTCTATGAAGTCTAAGGAAATTATCCCTAAGGACTGTGGATTCAGAGAGGCTTCCTCTAGAGGACAGTAATTAAAGTCATCCCTGAAATTGAACCACAGCAATAAGAATTGCTCAAGAAAACTCTCTAAAATGAATATTTGCGTATTATGCTGATGAAAGTGACAAGACCACTTAAACAGAGGGCTTGTGAAGAGTGTACACCTGAGTGTTAAAGGAGGCTGACTTAAAAGAGTCTTAGAAGACTTTGGGAGAAAGAAGTCAAGAAATGTAAATGTATTAATATGAATATTTCAGAATACTTCTTTTGTCCATTTTAACTGAGCATCAAATTATAATATTTTGTTCAGGAAAGGGCAAATAATTTATGTATTAGATGTTCAACATTGTTAGGCTGATTGAATGATATCTTAATGTTTATAATAATAAATTTTGAGTGATACTTTGATGTTTTTGTATTTATCTTAAATACATTCTATGTTTTTGTTTAATTTTGTTTTAGCTTTTATTTTAAAATAGAACTTTTAACTTTGTAAAAGTTAACTTTTACTTTTAACTTTGTAAAAATTGGAAAAAGCCTAATTTCTCTTAATTTTTAATATGATTATGGAACAACCTTTTAAGTATTAAATATTTAAATCTTAAGCACATACTATAACAAGAGGTTAGAAGTATATGAGAGGCTTAAAATTAAGTGACACTAGGTAAATATGTCTAGTTTCTTTTTTTCTTTAAGGTTATATCCTTCTTAAGTAATTGTCTCTCTAGTGTATTTATTAAAGATGTAATATAAACCCTTTTAACATTTAACAGCTTTCTTGGTGGAAATTTGATAAGTGGAATTTTTAAAAAGAGAACAGAACAATAACAATAAAGAGAAGCTATAAGACAATTTGAGACCAAGAAGACTACAAAAATTTCCAGAGAAAAAATACCTAAAAAGCTATTTTAAGTTAATTCTAGTTTTAAAAAATGCTGTTAGCTACAATAGGCAAATTGAAATACAGCTATGGCTTCTGTGTTCAATTTAAATTTAGTGATGATGATGAAAATTCTTATGATAATGATAATGTTGTCAAAGATATTGAAGATATGTTCCCATAAAACATTTCCCTTCCTCATGGAATTTTGGGAAACAATATGTTACTGATATGTAGAAAGAAAGATTTTAAAATTAAGATCCAGAAAAGAAAGGAAAGAGATCAGATAGATGGAAGGAGGAGATTAACAATTATTGAGTACCAAGTGTGGGCCAGGGTCATTATGTTTATTATTTAGTTTTATTAACTTAACAACAGAATAAGACCACCGAGGTAATTTTGGTTGCCCAAGGTCACACAATTGGATAAAAGAAAAAGGAACAAACTCATCTACCTGACTTCAATATCCATATGGATTCTACTCCACTGCTGCCATGAAGAAGCAACCACCATGATTCAGATTAACTGTGGCTTCTGGACAGAGTATATGCTGAAAACGATGTTAACAAAGTAATATTGATGATAACAGTTATTCTGTAAAATTGTAGCATGGACTGAGTCAAATAATGTAATTTCCATTACCAATATCCATGCTATTCTTCTTACCTGCAAAAATAACCCTGATTTTATCAGTGGGAATAACTGCATTTTTCAGTTTCCTTTGCACATTGGAGTACTCATGTTACAGTTCTAGCCAATGAGATACAAATGAAGTCATTAATAGTGTCTTTGAGGAAAGCTTCTTAAAATGCATGTTAGGGAATGGAGAATAGTAGACTCCATGATGTGTGGTGTTTTGCCGTTGGCCTTCTTGCTGTTAGAAAAACTGATGCAATGCCCAGAAGGGGGAAACCATCTTGGAACTATTAGTCTACTTTCATAAGTTAGGAATGTGAATAAAACATCAAAGGATCCTAGATCCTTGATGGCACTGTGAAGTCACTTTACCAGTCCCAGAAAGCCCTTTCTAAATTTCTCATTACAAGGACAAAAGGAAAAAAGAATACAGTAATTGTGCAAGCCAATGTTTTTCAGATTTTACAATTTACAGCCTAAAATAATATCCAAAAGCTATCTCTGGCATTGAGTCTGTATAGTATAAAATATCCAGACAAATATTAAAGAAAACTCAAGCTTGTCTTCCTCAATATTCAGAATTTTAATGTTATAAAGACACATAGATAATATTGGTTCTATATCACATAATTAATCCTTGCTTAAAATTTAACCATGCTCAGACAAAAAAGAATTGGGGGTATTTTTAGGAAGTTTACCTAAATGACTTATAATGAGCAGAATATCACAGGAAAAAAAATGATATTTGGAGCCAGAATCAACTAATTTAGTTTATAGTTCTACTATACCTATGACTCAGATATATTGGCCACAGGCACTTTGAAAATAAAATGTCATGGTATCTTGACCTTCTGTCTTGAATTTTTATGAGGATTAAGAATAAACACTCTATAAAATTTCACACCAGGAATACTTCATATTGCTAAACAAGAATATTAATACTTAATGAAAAAGTTTTATGGATGTATGTTAATTTAGCATAATATTTTTACAGTGCTTACAGAATTTCTTATTAATATCTTCAATTATCAGCTTCTAATTTCACAGATAGACAGGCAATTTTGTCAATTATATTGATAACTACATTAGCTATATTCCTATAATTTTGAAGTACTTTTCATTATACATTATTTAAATATGCATGCAATAACATTTAAATGATTATAATTATCATAAAACTTAAAACATACTTTTAAACCCATCTAAATAAATATTGCCTAGTTGCTTAAAGTTTGAACATCTAAACTAAGATTGCAAAATTTCCATTAGACTTTTAATGAGATATATATGGTGTGACATTATCATAGTAAAATATTTTACTTTTAGTTTTCAAAGATAAAATTTTAGAATATTTTTGAATAGTTCAGTTACTCAAAATAATTTAAATTTGTATCATGTGGAAATGTAATTCCACAGTTTCCAAAAACACCATCAGAAAGGAGCATACACTGGAATTCATATTTCCATTCAACAGATAGGTATATATTTATAATCTGTCATTCACTTCAAAAAGAAGACATTGAATGTATAATTTCTTTGTCTTTGTAGAGAAAACTTGCATATAAGTTTTTACTGGATGTTAATCAGAGCAGATTGAAAGAACTCATTCATTACCAAAGTCAATCTATCCTTTTTCCCTAAAGATTACATCTAAATACTTAGGAACGCATTGAGAGAAAAAGGAAATGATACGCCATTGAGTGGAACAAAGAACTGAATTCTTTGTTAATATTTAGGGTCAGACAGTTATATTAATCTTCTTCTAAACATAGATAAGAAGAATATTATTCAGAGTTACTCATCTCATCAACATCTGTGCAAAATATAGCCAAAGTAGCCTAACATATGTTTTCTTTTAAGTTTTATACTTATTTTCTCAGTGAGGTACCATATAGTTAGCCGGATGCCACTGACTATTTATTTATATTAAATACTTCCATTTCTTGTCTTTTGTATTACTATTACTTTAAGTATACATAGATGTTTTAACATTGTGTGCAAACAAAACAAAATATTTTAAATAGGGTTAAATATGTTTTCTTTAAGTCACCTATAACAAACATAGTATTTCACATGTTCTTTCTTAAGTTTAATGTATAATTTTTGCCTGCATTAGGAAACAGTTCTAGTTTTCATATATATATATTTTATTTTATCACAGCTAAAATTTTCAAAATATCAAGTTCATTTAAAAAAATTAGGACCAAATTATTTGACATTTGGCATAGTATTAATGTACAATATCTTATTTTCTTTAACTCTTAATCCTTCCTGGAACCTATATGAATATATGTTGATATTTATAAAACACAGTAATATTCAGCACAGTTGAATACATTTGGTATACTGTTCTTATGAAATATATATATTCTAACAATAATAAAATTGAGTTAATTTGCTATAACATGGAAGGTGGTTCATAGACTATTTACTAATATTCAGCTTTAGGGAGATGGCTAGTGTCATAACCATTTAAACTAGTAAAGAAAAAAACATCTCTAATAATTTTTCAAATGCCATTTCTTCTTAACTGATGAAGACAGAAGTATTGGATGAAAATCAAACCACACTACAAATGTATCATCAAATACAGTTATATTATGTGACATAAATATCTTAAATTTTTCTAGAAAAGCAGAAAAATCTCCCTTTAAAATTACATTTCCATTCTGCCTACTATTATTTAAGCCAGCCATTTGATCAGGGTTGAGAATTTCAATATTCTGGGAGGAATACTGGTTTTCCTTCAGCACTGATGTTTATTATGTTCTTTCTAGACGACAATTCCATAAGTTTGATGTATCATATTAATTTGTTTTGTAGGAGTTGATCAATTAACTTGAGAAAACTCTATGTAGTGTTGATTCAATCACATAACAAGCGTAATTTAATATAAATGGTGCATAAGACATTGATTTTGCCTAACTGCTCTGTAGAATTAGTGTCACTAAACAAGGCAGCCAAGCTGAACTAACAATATTAAACATTTGTGCAATTTATCTCTTGCTATAATGAACAGTAAATGATATAATGACCAACAAGATGAATGATAAAGCAAACATGCTAGTTAGATTCATGCTATAGTAGACAATTCACAGTATTACTTGGCAATCAATAATTTGAAGATTGATTTAACCAGTAGCAGTGTAAAATCAAGCGACAGGGGAAATGGAAAACTTTCCTGGAATATATTCATTACTATAGCCTTTAAACACATAAGATTGGCTATGCTATAATTTATTTATTTAAATTTTTTGATAAATTTATTTTCCAAAGTTTGAACCAAAATTATATGTTGTCTCTAGCAATTTATTTATTTAAATTTTCCTAAACTAATGAAACCCCAGTTTGTTAGGAATATCTCCTTCCTGATTCAGCTACAAGTTAAAAGAGAATATCTATCAATAATAGTCATTCACAACCAACGTATTTCCTTCCAGTAGCTTGAATGAATGTAATTAACTAAAGGAAGAAAAGGGTACCCAAGGACAAAAGGATGGGAGGTATACTATAGGATAAAATACTTCATGGAAAATAATGAAACTAATAATAAAATTTTGGTTTATTGTCCTTTTTAGTCCTCTTCAATTTACTAGTGCTCTCTGACTCTCCCATAAATTCTTTTAAAACTTTACACTTAAATTATGAACTGTATGGTAAACACACAATCAACTGTAAATTGGAAACTTTCAAGTTCTGCGTTTCCCTGGAAGTAATCTAGTGGAGTTCAAAGCCTCACAATAAGTGAAAATGTTCCCTTTGACTCTGTGTCTTCCATGGAGTGGAATGCCTGAAAGTTAATACTCTGTAGTTCCTTTACTCAATGTGTCTTTTCGTGACTTGAATTAGAGCCAATAGTTACTTCCTCTCCAAAAGAGAGTTATAAATATTATTCCCATGTTCAACTCCACTATAAAAACAAGAAATTTGCATTTTGGCTCTGTTTGCCAAAACCATATAAACCATACAAACTAATTTTATGTGAATAAATTCTTACAGAATTAAACATACATTATTAATGCCTATTATATTATTATACAAGACATCATTTTCAGACACAAAGATATTAGGACAGAAATTGTGGTCAAATGTATAAGTATTTTAAAGCATGAACTTATGATAATGTAATAATAACACTGATTGAGTTCTTACTATATATCTCAGGTATTTCTCCAAGCACGTTAAATGTCATAACATTTATTCATCCAATCAATTCTCTGAGACAGGTTGTGAATCTTACTCCCATTTTATAGATGTGGAAATATATACAAGAGAAGCTAAATAATCTGCTAAAGATCCCACAGCTATTAAGTGGAAGATTTATAGTTGGCACAAAATCTTGCAGTCTTTACTATGATATAATTTCTGTACCAATCATTTGAAAGAGGTTTTCACCATTGCACTTCAGTTTTCTGAAAACAATCGAAAGGTTTTTGTTTTTGTTTGTTTGCTTGGTTTATCCTATTCAAAGAAATCTGTACTTTGTCACTTTACTTATCTAATTAAATTCATGTGGTTATGAAAAACAGAATTTCAGATATGTTATAAGGAGAAGCCAAACAACCTGGCCTCAAGAAGCGTAGTACCAGGAGTCAAAGAGAACTCCAGGCTTTCACCCTCCTGTCTATTATTAACATATCACCACTAGTCCCTATTCACATACTGCTTTTCCATGTACTGTAATCTCCTTCTTTTCTTCCATTGTGAAGGGCACATCCTTAATTTACAACTGGTGCTGACTTATAGCTTTTGCCTCTTCATAATTATAACTGTGTTTTCTCAGAACTTTGGGTATCTTTGTTTATGTATACCATCTTTTAGTTTGACCTTCCATTCCTGTTTCACTATCTCCTTAGTTTCCATTTCTGAGAAAAAAAATGTCTTTTGAATCCCTTTCATGTAATAAATGAAGGCAATATTCATAACCTGTCTTCAAAAGTTAATATGATGAATAAATGTTACTACATCTAAAGTGCTTGGAGGAGTACTGAGACAGTCAGAGCTCAGTGACTGTTATTATTATTATTATTATTATTACTAGGTATCAGCTTGGCCAGTTTTTGCAGAACAGATCATATGGGGCTGCCTGATGTACTGATTGGATCTTCTTGGGTTAGGTGCCCTCCTCTGTTCCAGCTCTATTATGAGAATGAGGTGGTCATAGATCCTCCTTGACCAGGACCAGTGAGTAAGTAGGTGGAAAATCATTTAGAAAAGGCTATTGCTGGCCAAAACCATGCTTGTGTCTCTATTACAAGATATGTTAGTCAGGGGCATCACTATTCACGGGAATTCATAGTTTGCATGTGCCACATATCAAAATCCCCCAAACAAAAACTTACCCATGCATTATTTTCAGCTTTTTTCTAGTCATACACTGATTCAAAACATTAAATTGAAAGGTACTCTGTGGAAGAACAAGATAGTTCGAAGGAAATAGTTCATTTGATCCATATAGTTGTATAAGTTTAAAAGTTATTATTCCTATCCACTGATAATTTGTCACTGAAAAAAAGCATTTTATAGTTTTGTTTTCACATTGTTGTTTTGGGATACGGATATTAAATAATCAGAAAGGATTTTAATATATGTTATAGCAACAAAAGTACCTATTTAAAAATATAATTAGACATTTTGTAGACCCTTAAACAAGTTCACACATTTTCAAAGAGAAAGAGTAATTATTTATAAAGGGCTCTATCTGTGAGATTTGAACATGGAGGAATCACTTGTATCAGTAGTAATCCTCTCTCATTCCTTCTCTCTTAGAAGTTAGAACTTCCCAAAGTTCTGGAGTAATTTCACGTAAACAGAGATGCTCCATAAACTTACGGTTGGCCTCCTTATGCCCACTGACAACTCAGCAGATGATGTTGCATCTCAGCCCAATTCCAGGTAGTTAATGTGGACTATATAATGGCGACAATACATTATATTTATAATGTATTATATACATGTATAATATATATTATAATGTATAATATATATAATGTGTATATATAAAATCTACATTATATTATCTCCATTATATAATCCACATTAACAACCTGGAATTGTAGATAATATCATCTACATTATATTATCTCCACATTATCTATTTTTCACAGTTTTCTCAGAGTTTACCTCCTTCCTTATCATATACCCACTATTATCAGTAAAAATGAGAGTTGACTCTGCACTTACAGTTTTGTTCATAAATCAGAAACACGGAGTTGTTCTTGCTGGGGCGTTTGTACTCAGGATGTTTCACTGAAGGTTATGGTGGACCCATGCTATGTAATTAACAATCAGCATTTGAAACTCCTCCGTTAATCAAGGTAATTCTATTTGCTTGGTGTGGAAGAGCTGTCTGAGAATCACAGATGTTCTTCATAAGGTCTAACATTAGTAGATAAGACTGGCCAAAGTAAATTAGGAAAACGTAAATGAATCCGGCTCTAACACCTGTAGCCCACTAACAAAATACCGTTAAGTTTAAAAGAATGCCATGTAGGTGATAGCATATAGAATCTCTTTTCAAAGAAAGAAGAATTAAATTAACAGTCTATCCATTAATCTAGATGCATAACAACACTCCACCTGTGAATGTTCCCCTTTTCAATCTCATACAAAAACATATTATAAAAATATTTCTGAATAACACTTAGGCAAAGCCTCAAAAGAGCCTAACAAGGTTGCTTATTTATTTATTTATTTATTGATTTATTTATTTATTTATTTTTGAGACGAAGTCTCACTCTGTTGCCCAGGTTGGAGTATAGTGGTGCGATCTTGGCTCACTGCAACCTCCGCAACCTCCGCCTTTGAGGTTCAAGTGACTCTCCTGCCTTTGTCTCCCCAGTAGCTGGGACTACAGGCATGCGCCACCACGCCCAGCTAATTTGAAGAGACAGGGGTATCACCATGTTGGTCAGGCTGGTCTTGAACTCCTGACCCTGTGATCCACCCACCTAGGCCTCCCAAAGTGCTGGGATTACAGGTGTGAGCCACCACGCCTGGCCCAGGTTGCATAACTTTCAATGTTCTTTTAGATTTATTGTTTATACACTATCCCTAGTAATCTACTGAATGTTTCTATACCTAATTTTTTATTTTCAAATTATTGACATTTTCTGTATGTGTGTGTATATATATGAAAATCATCAGATAATCTCTATATGTACTGATATGTATATAGTATATGTTATATGCATTATATATAAAATATTATATATTATATAAAAATATATTAAGAGTACTGCAAAGTTTTAACATTTTTATAAATCAATAAATTACATGTTCACAAAAAATAAAACAGAAATAGTATCAACTGAAATAAGGAAGGTGCTGTTAATATTTTATTTTTAAAAAATACTATATGGCCTGTTTGGAAAAAGAAACAACTAAAATTCTGCATTATTAGTTACACAAACTAAAACATGAAGGGAAACTGTTTTAGTAAGATTATTTAATATTGATTTTAGTATTCTAAAAATATTCATTTTCTAAAATTGTATTTCCTGTTGTTGATAGAACAAGTTGAGAAGAAATTGTGATAGACTAAATTTTATTCTAGGAAATAGTGATTGTTCTTAAACAGAGCCACTCAAGATACAATAATTTTTAAAAGCTACAGGAAAAAAAATTTGCAAGTATTCAATATAGTCAATCAGAAGAGGGGTATTTACGTGCAGGAACAGGCAACAAAAAATCTGTGAAACAGAATCTGATAAAGCTATCTAATCTTTTAGCTTATCTCTCAAATATAGAATTGCTCTATTATTTCCTAGGATTGAGTTTCAGGTAAAAGGTCCTGACTGGGGATTTGCAAACAGAGCTGAGATTTATATAAATTTGATGAGAAAAATATATTTATCATAAAAGCTAACAGTTTTAAATTCATAATTGAGCACTTTTTCAAGAGTAAAATCTTACCTTATTTAAAATTTTTAACATATTCTTTAGACTACTAAAGCTTTTAGTCTGGTACAAATTAAGAAGTCTACAAAGATTTGTACAATACATTTTTTAAAGTTTAGCATATATGTAATTATCACTTTTATATTTTAAATATAAGATCAGCAATACCATCATAACGCTTATTTTTTTAAAGTAGAGTGAGTTTACTCCATTTCTTTGCTATGTTACATTTAGGAGCTCCAAAGTTTGTTAAATAAAGAGTTGTAATGTCACTCAATGAAATCACATGCATTCTACCTACACAGTTCTTACCATGGGAATATGATTTGAGAGCCTTTGAAAGGCCCTTAACCGTTGCCCCCAATATCTAAATCCCAATCATATATTAAATTTCATAACACGTAAATATTAATAATTTCATTCTTTATTAGACATAACTAGTTATTCTTATTAAACTACTAAACATATTATTATTTTTTTTTTTTCAAGAAGGAGTCTTGCTCTGTCACCAGGCTGGAGTGCAGTGGTATGATCTCAGTTTACTGCAACCTCCGCCTCTCGGGTTCAAATGATTCTCCTGCCTCAGTCTCCTAAGTAGCTGGGATTACAGGGGCCCACCACCATGCCTGGCTAAGTTTTGTATTTTTAGTAGAGATAGGATTCCACCATGTTGGTCAGGATGGTTTCAATCTCCTGACCTAGTGATCCGCCTTGGCTTCCCGAAGTGCTGAGATTACAGGCCTGATCCATCATGCCTGGCCAACATATTCTTATATTAATACTATTTAGTTATAGAGATACACTAATATTATTCATATATACGGTATTATGAATAATTGTACACATTATTTTTCCTAATTGACCATGCTTAACATGTTAGGAATATACATAGTAGGTTCAACGGAGAAAGAACAGAGATGTACAATTAATCATAATACTATTAAAAGTTGCTGTCTAGCATTTTAAGCAGGGTTTAGTGAAACACGGGGAAAGGGCAATTAATTCTGCTGAGGATACAGTGAGTATAGAAGAGCATTTATAGAGCATTGGATACTATAAATGAGCTTGAAAGCTTTATTAGATACTGTATGAAGATAGGTCTCTACGTATCTGATACATTGAGCCAAGATACATGCAAAATGAAGTGGAAGTAGTATTTGAGAAAACAAACTATTTTTGGTACAGAGCTAGGTCCTGTGGTGTTAAACATTAGACTTTGGTGTACGAATCTCTTTGATCTTGGTTTACAACAGTCATATTAAGAAGTGTATCTGATATTTTGGTTCTGAGCCTTCCTTTCGACTGGCTGAGTTTCTTTAACTCTTGGGAATAGATTATCCTGAGAGATCGTTGATCTCTTCTCCACACCCCAATCTTGCTGCCCTTAGATAAGAATGTCTATGACAGGAATGGTTTAATTGGCATAACAGTGCTTAGGAATCAAACTAACAAAACCTAGAGATTTGTAGGCACTTGTTTCTTTTTGCCTGATCATGAGACTGAGCTTATACCTAGAAAACATACTCTCTGCTCTGTTACAATTCTCAGCTTTTTAAGTTTTATAAGGGTCTTCCTCTAGCGGAGGAATTGGAATTAAATTAGTAAACATATTCTTTTTTTTTTTTTTTTTGAGAAGGAGTCTTGCTCTGTCACCAGGCAGGAGTGCAGTGACGCGATCTCAGCTTACTGCAACCTGTGCCCATCACCCCTCCTAAATCAGACGGAACATAATCCAGTTATGGGATTCATAAAAAAATCCATTTGGAAATGTCCAAGCCACATTTTTAAATACCAACAATATCAGTGATGGATAATGCTTTGACCTTCATCACCTAACTTTTTTGTTTTATATTAATTGAGTCAGAACTTGAAATAGGACTTGTGTTTTAATGGGATCCACAAATCCAATTTATAGCATCCCATACAAGTGGTAAAGTTTTCTGAAATATATCTGTAATTATGGATAGGCCAATGGAAGAGAATAGACCCTTTAAAAAATAGAACTTTGGATGAATTAATTTTTTATATCAGGTGTTGGTAAACTATAATATGTGAACCAAATGCAGTCTACTGCCTGTTTTTGCACATGAAATTTTATTAGAAAACAGCCACACCCATTTATTTGTGTACTGTCAATAGTTGCATTTATGCTGCAATGAAAGAGTTGAGTAGTTGGGATGAAGAAAGTATGTCCTGTAAACCCTAAAATATTTACTATTTGGCTCTTTACAGGAAAAGTTTTCTGGAACTTCTGGAAGTTTACAGGAATCTTTGTCTTTGATTATCATAAATTTTTAGAAAATAGAAAAAACAATAATCTATAATGCAGTTATACTCCTGACACTTTATATTTTAAAACATTTCTCAAGTTTGAATGTTGGAGTGTCTTGAAATGTTCAGATGGTAGTTATTTTATCACCTTCTGTAGTTTAGAACATAACCCTGTCAGTAGACTCAGTATTTCTTTAAAAGGTAGCCATCTTTTCTCATCTTTTCTTGCATTTATATTGAGAAGAGACTATTTACAAAGGAGATGAAATTGCACAAAGTAAACATTAAAAGGTAGACAAAGAAATACCCATTCTTATTTGAGCTTCACTCTCTTGGGTTTTGTCTTTGTGAGGTTGGCTTCTAAGTGAAAGGTGCTAAGATTGCATCCTTCACGTGGAAGCTGTCCAAAAGCTAGGATACGATAGTACTGCTGCTACCCTTGTAAATAGCAGTTTTGGAAATTCAGATTGCCAAGGTCCATCTCATACTTACATATTTTTCTGTAATGTCCCAGCACTTATAAAAGTCCTATTTGTATGAGCTAAATTAAATATATGTAATTGAGTATTTGCTGGAAAATGTTTGTAGGTTTAGCAAATAAGCTACTTCACAATTTCAGTGGCTTAACCAAATAAAAATGTTTTTCTAACTCTGAAAGTAGTGTAATATAAGTGTGGTAATTGGCAGATGAGTTTTCTTTATGTGGTCATTCAGCGACGAGGTCTTTTTCCAGTTCATAGTTTTTCTATCACATGACCCCACTTGGATGCCCAAAGACCATAGGAGAAGAGGGGAGAGTTGAGAGATGTAATTCACTGGGCAGCTACTTCACCTACAGTATAGCAGAGAGTTAAATTTTTGGTTGGCTATTTACTATCCCTATCAAAAAAATTAAAGTACCTGTAATTTAGTCACTCATGTCTTACTGTTGGTACAAGCTTGGTAAAATGAGAGAAATACCACAGAGGAAAGTAAATTTCAGGAATAATAAATAAGTATTTGAAGATTAGTCAAATAAATTCCTTTGTAAGTCATTTTACTATTATCAGCTTTCATTTATTTGGCTTCATTTTATTAACTAAAGCATCCATTTTCATTGATGGCCCCAAATAAACTAAAGTGGAATAAATGCATATACCTGCTGGTGAGACAGGGAATACTACAGACTTTGGCAACTGATGAACAACATGAATATTAAGAAAAAATGGAAACTCATGAAAAAGAAAAAAAAGAAAGCTCCAAAATAGGCTTTATTTTATATTCATACGTGGTAGAGAATATCTCAATTATGCACAGCTTTTTTCAACAAACATAAGACAATTTCAGAATTTTAATTAATGACCTTAGGATTACATCCCTGCTGGAGTTTTCTTATTATCGTCTCCATTTTTTTAAATACAGAAACCTAAGGTTAACTGTTTTGCTCAAAGTCACATAAGCAGTAAAGGAAGATACTGTCTTCCAGTTCAAAGTTTCTAACTCTTATTTCTATATCTTATCTTTTATATTATATAGTCTCCATAGGGTCTGGGCAGAAAATTTTATGAACTAATCATGTAGATTAAAGTGCTAAACACCATGTTTTCTTCTATGCTATGTATGTGTATGTGTGGAGGAAGAGACAATTTTCTTTTGTTAGTTCAAAAATAGGTAGAAGACCTTCACCTGCAACTCCCTGGAAGAAAG
The DNA here is from genome assembly GCA_963573385.1 of Cacajao melanocephalus. Lineage (NCBI taxonomy): Eukaryota > Metazoa > Chordata > Mammalia > Primates > Pitheciidae > Cacajao > Cacajao melanocephalus. The sequence continues at coordinate 8,218 of CAUYLG010072347.1, read as the reverse complement.
GGAGCCAAGTCTGATAGATTGATACCTTTCCTCTGTGACTGGGTCAGACGGAGTTAATTAAGCACACTCAGAGCCCACAAGTTAGAAAGTGCTTTTGGATGAAGTTCAGAGAAAAATCCCTGAAGCTAGCATGGAGCTGGCCCCAACTCCCTCATGTTGGCCAATACAAATATTATTATTGGTCCTATTAATCAGGTACAGTTTTTGACTCTGTGACCTTCCGATGGCAGTATATTTCCACAATGGCTGTGTGAAGTATTTCCTTCTATTTGCTCAAATGTATTTGATATTAATTTCTTCTAAGGTTTTCATACATATTTGTTAAAACAGTACAGAAACAATATGGATCAATTTTTGCTACATCTTTCTTAAACTCTCATAACTCATTCAATTCCATTTAATTTCCTATTTCTGGAAAACAGGAAAACACTATCTTTCTAATATACTTCTATACCTCTTTTCTCATAAATGTCAGTATGAGTACTGACCTTTTCAGGATACTTTTGGCTTGATGACATATTCCTTATCTGAAATTACCAAATTAAAAACTATATATTAAATTTTTGTTAGTTTTTATACCATGTTCAAGTTTATTTTTATATACTGAAGGGTATGTATAACATCCATGACACACTGTATAAAGCTACTCAAACATGTTTTGTTCATAGATCTTTAAATATCAGAATTAAATTGTAAAAAAAAAAATACTAAATTATATTTGCCATCGCAAATCTATATTTAACAGATATTTTACATTATGATGCTGGGTCATGCTGTTGGCTTTGTCTGGACTTTCTTGCAAACTCATATATAAGCAGTTTTTAACTAGAAGAAACCACTTAATAGTATCAGCCAGTCTTAATTATTTACTATCTACATCCTCCTTTAAATCTTTAATTTGTACAAACATCTGGATAAATATTGAATAGTTTCTCATAGATAACGTTTCTAGACACGGAGGGATAGAAAAAAACAGTCTGAAAATTTCTATACACATGTATCTAAGTCTACATAGCAACTGACATTGATACATGATCACTTGGCACTGCTTGAAATAGTGATAATAAAAAGCAAGTAAATCACTAATTTGCACATACTTAAGCTCACCATATTTCAGAATGAATGTATATGAGTAGTTTTAAAAATATGCTTATAATATAGTGAATATTTTTGTACTTTTTAATGTAAACACACTTCAACAAATTTTATGAATGATAACTGTGAAACCAACAGGGCTCAAAATGTGTTTTGTGAAAACACTTATTTTTCTACAATTTTTAGAAAGAAAAGAATAAAATTATGTAGATTCCTTATTAAAATGCACTTTGCTCAGGCAGTTTTCTTTCTGTTTTGAAAAGGGCTTGCAGTATACCCACCATTTAAAATTTCTTTGTACAGACATTTTGTGATCAATTGTGGTAGTTTTATCTTTAGTATGTGTATTATTTTTGGAAGATACTTACTAAAACTTCAGTCCTGGATAGTTCTAAAATTCCATCCACATGTGTATTAGTCTGTTTTTACACTGCTAATAAAGACATACTTGAGACTGGGTAATTTATAAAGAAAAAGAGGTTTAATGGACTCAAAGTACCATGTCACTGGGGAGGCCTCACAATCATGGCAGAAAGCAAAAAGCAAATAGGAAACCCTTTTCACTTGGTTCTCATTTCTCTCTTGTGATATTTATTCACTACCACGAGAACAGTATGGGGGAACCTGCCCCATGATTCAATTGTCTCCCACTGGGTCCCTCCTACAACACATGGGAATTATGGGAGCTACAAATCAAGATAAGATTTGGGTGGGGACACAGCCAAACCATATCAACATGCATGGACACATACACATCTTCCAAGGTAGGGTATGTCAATTTGATGCTGGAGTGTGTTGATGGTATAGTGAGAAGTCATGGGCAGGCATATTATGAGCAACTAACATTTGTTAGTATGTGGACTGTGCTTATCAAAATGACACAATAATCACTGTCTGCTTTGTGAAATTTAGCATAGTTGTAAATTATCTAAGCTTCAACATAGCTCAAGAATAAAAAGATATTTTTGAAAATGAATTTTACAAAATGTATAAAGTTATGAAATTTTCATGGTGAAATTGCATGCTTTCAAGAATCACAAAGGATAAAATGTCATTCTATAACTTTATCATGATTTCCTGTCTTTATATCTATCACAGTGTCTCAGCAAATAATGTACAAAAAAATATTTATTGAATAAAAGACTAAAATGACTCAAGGATGGAAGGCAGCTATCTGTCAGACAAGACATTTTCATATTAAAGTTACAAAGGCAATGGAAAATAATCTGGACAATACCCATGAATTCAGGCCTCTTTGTTATAAATAAAATAATCAGATTATTTTATAATTTTTGCTTCTGTTCTCTTTCCTTCTGCATGGCTGAGACACCTAAGATGTTTGAAATAATTATCTACGTAGCAGTCCCAATGCTCCAACAACAGAGGAAAGGTATCCTTATAACCATGCTGTCCTTTAAAAATAATTTTAAAAAAAAGGACACGATTTTCCCCAGTCACTCAAATGGAAGGCTACTAAAAGAAAGATAAAAAAATTAAAATAAAATAGAAAAGAGTATGCAGAGCATACATCTATCACGTAATACATGCAAATAGATTAAACTGAAAAATTAAAAGTCAGAAGATCTCTGCAGGAGGAGGCAAAAAGTAGTATTGATTCATATATTACTTAAAAGAGATTTGTTTCAAAAAATCTAAAAGAGTTAAAAATGCAAAAAAACAAAATTTTATAAGTCAATTGTAAGCAAAAGCAATTACAAAAATGCAACAAAACATTTTTCTCTGTATTATTATTTCCCATTCTATTATATCCTAAGGTAGCCTTATCTAGATAAGAAAATTATAATTTTAGTTATTTCAGTGTGCTTGAACTTAATAGGAATGATGAAACAGTAAACTTTAACTATATTTTTAAATGCACTTAATAGTAAATCTTTTACTTAATTTCTCTCAATTAGGGTACATGTGAAGATTTGTTACATGGACAGAGGTTTGTACTTGGATTGAACCTGTAAGCCAAATATTGAACATAGTACCAAATTGGTAGTTTTTCAGTTCTTATCTCCCTTACTCCCTCTCCCCATTGTCTGTTTTTCCCATCTTTATTTCCATGTGTACCCAACATTTAGCTTCCACTTATAAGTGAGAACATGCAGTATTTTGTTTTCTGTTTCAGTGGTAAGTTGCATAGGATAATGGCTTCCAGGTGCATCCACACTGCTGCAAAGAACATGATTTCATTCTATTTTATGGCTGCATAGTATTCAGTGGTGTAAATAGACCACATTTCCTTTATCTAAATTTTCCCAACAACGGGCACTTAGGTCGATTGTATCTCTTTACTACGGTGAATAATGCTATGATAAATATGTGAATATAGGAGTCTTTTTGGTGAAATGATTTAATTTCCCTTGGGTATACGCCCAAGAGTGCAATTGCTGGGTGGAATGGCAATTCTATTTTTAGTTCTTTGAGAAATCTCCTACTTGCTTTCTATAGGGGCTGAACTAGTTTACAGTCTTTTCAACCGAATATAAATTTTATGATTTCTCTGTAACCTCACCAACCAACATCTGTTATTTTTTAAGAGTGGCTGTTCTGATAGGTATGAGATGGTATCTCATAACTTTCACAATATCTTTTAAGTGAATTTTACTTCCAATTTGTCTTTTTTATTAGAATTTATGGTAGTAAATACTTTACTGTGATTTCACCTTGTTTAAATTTAAAAAATAATAAACATGCTATATTTGCACTTTGTCATACTTTCAGTTATCATTTACCTACGCTATGTCACGAATATATAATTCATTGTAATTTCTGGTTTAAATTAGTTTTTGATCTTGGAGAAATTAACAATAGAGAAAGTTAAAATTACTTAAACAGAGCTAATCAAATTAAACCTTACAAGTAAGCAACAAAACACATATTAAAAAATCAAACTGCATCCCTTACAAGCAGAAGTGAAAAGGCAACACAAATTGTACAATGCTCATTTTTGAGGAATGTATAAACAAACTGACACTACTTGTAGTAGAATTATGATTTGATTTACTGTGAAGGGTAATTTGGACAATACTCTTGATTCAGATATAGCCTGAGGAAATAATTTTATACTGTCATATATAAAAGAAAGCATGCAGAAATATTGCTTATAATTTAGAAAAAAATGTAAACAAATCTTTGAGCAACAACAAAGGAATATGTAAAATTATGGTATATATATTTGTAAAAGCAAATACTACTGAGTATCTAAAATAATGAATGGTTATATTGCGGTGGAAACATTTTAATGAAATTATTGGTAAAACAGATAAGATAAAATATATCATGCTTTCTACATGCATGGCTATTCAAAAATATTATTTTTTTTCTTCAGAAACATAGTAGAATTTGTCTTTATTATTCACTTGAAGTAGGTTTATATGACTTGATATATCCAATTGAGCATACACAGAACTGATAACATGCGTCTTTTCCAGAGAGATTATTTTAAAAAATGCGTACTTCACCACCCTTTCTTTCCCTCTTTTCAGGAAGTAATGGTCATTCTGTCAGCTTGGATCTCAGATTAAGGGCAAGTACATGAACAACTTTCAAATTGACTAGTGATGCATATGTAGCCTAGACAAAGCATTACCTTTTAAGTAACTGAAATGTAATTCTTACTATAGCATATCCTAGTCAATCCGGAGAGTAATGTCATACATGTAAGAAATAGAATTGTTAAAGTAAATGTCTTAGATTTGTGGGTTTTTAACATTATTATAGAATTAGAAATAAATTTGAAAGAACGTTAAATTTTCAAAAATCTTTAAAAATGTGCATCCATATCTGGATTTTAAGATTTAGACCATATCAGATTTTTTTCAAGGCATTGGGTGTAGAAGAATCTGGCTACAGCATAACTGGAATATGAAATTCTATGAATACAAAAATAAGAAAACATCAGAAAACTCTACCTCTGTGATTAACACAGGGAAAGAATTTGAAGGAGCCTAAAAATCTATCTACCTATCATCTATTAATTATCTACTTATATATTTATGTATATACTTTTACAAAAAGCTAAAACATACCAAACAGGTCATGTAGTGACTCATATCATTGGGATATAATTAAATATCAATATTATCATCTGAGCCATATTATCTCTGGCAAATTGCATATTGTTTAAATTAACTCAACATCCACAAAGAGCTACAGTATAGTTACAAGGGATAAGACAAATGGACATATCATAAAATAATAATAACTTTTTTTAGTAGAGAGTTTAAATAATTTTTTTATATATGTTCTCTATTTTTTTCCATCCAAGTACTAACCAGGCCCAACCCTGCTTAGCTGGCTTCTGAGATCAGATGAGATCAGATGCATTCAAGGTGGGATGGCTGTAGACTAGTCTATATTTTTCAGAATATAAATATATGACTTTTAAAAAGCAATATTTTAAAATTATAGATTTTATTATTTGTGTTTATTATGTAATGCATGCAATGCTTAAAGTTAAATCCAATTAACCTTTGAAGCTCCTCTTCAACACCTTTCTCTTCCCAATAGATAGAATTTAGAGTATCTTGTAGGAATATAAATTAAATATCAATTTGATTTTTATTTCATGGAATAAGACAAATTGAAATATCAGTTGGAATTAAACTAAAGATTTAAAGCTGAGTGAAAACCAAGATAATCTTAAAATATTAAAACATAGAAAATCTCAGCGACATAGCAAGATATCTTCTGTACAAAAAGAAAATTTAAAAATTAGCCAAGTGTGGTGTTGCATACCCATAGTCCCAGATACTCAGAAGGTTGAGGTAGGAGGATTGCTTGAGCACAGGAGTTCAGGGTTGCAGTGAGCTATGATAACACCACTGCCCTTCGGCCTAGGTGAACAGAGGGAGACTCTGTTTGAAATAATAAATAAATAATTTTTAATGGTGAGAGCATTAAAATATCCAGTGACTTAGAGAGAGTTTTATTAATTTTTTATTTTGTCTGTTTGGGTATCTGAATGATATATCTCTGGGAACTATGGGTCCCTCACTGTATTATCAAGATATTTAAGGAAAATATCTCCTAGGACCTTGGTAGGCTTCTCTTTTTCAGTGCAGTAATTGGAGGAATCTTATTCTTTGACAGGAGGAAGATGAAGCAGAAATAACCTCAACCAATGCACAATCATGAGGCTAGGTGGATTTAAACCAAATGCTATAACATTATGTAGTCACTGGGTTATTTGAAAGAAGCAACTTGTTGCAGAGGAACTGATTCTAATTATCACTTGTTTTGAATAGTGTGTATTTTGTTCAAGTCGCTCAAACTCTAAATCTTGTTCCTTCATTTATGAAATCAAGGAGTAGGTAAAGGAGTAGTTCCTTTCACACTCTTTATTCTGTGTGTCTCAAAGTCATCATCTGGAGCATAACTTGAGCTACACAGCAGATATTTGCATGACTTCTTAAATTTTAGTACTCAGAGAAACCATTAAGGTGCTATAAAAACCAGCCTGCTAACTTTATGTCACTTTTTAGAAGGCATTTTAAAAGCAGAGCTGATGGCTAGACCTACTACTATGTTTGGCTGTTTTAACTTGTAAGTAATTAGTCATTTTGCCAGTATACAGAGAAATTATTCTCTAGTGCAAAAAGTGGCAGTCATAATACCACCAACAGCAACATATGTAGTAGCAACCTCAGAGGGAACAACAACAGCTACAAAAGCATCTGCTAAGATTTAAATACTATAGAGCACCAAATATCAAGCTCTGCATTTCTAATTTTAATTGTTTACCTCTTCTGAAAGGTATTTCTATTTCCCCATTTTGCACATGAGAGAACAAGGGATCAAGATGAGTGTCCTAAACATGAAGTCTCTTGCACAAGGTCTTAGAATTAATGAGAGCTAATCATCTTTAATACGATGTACAATACTGTTCCCCCAAATATTTTTCTGCCCTCTTACATGAATAAAATTTTAATTCATATGTTATGTCAATATAGTGTTGCTGTTGCAGTCAAATTTTTCATCTTCATGTGTGTATTTTCATTTAACTGAACCATTTGGCTAACACTAAGATGTGGCATACCACTCAGAAGAGCTAAATATCTAATGACATAGTCATGCTATTCCCAAAGGAGGGATATGATTAACATTTCACAAGACAACCATTTGAGCAGTTGTGCATATGTTTTTTCATCTTTTTAACTGTCACATAACTTGATTTACTTTTGTTGTTTATGCACTAATCTTTCTGAGTAGAGCATGTTTCCTATATTCAGTGAGTATTAGTCATTGGTTCATATGTTTTTTAATAATCCCCCATGCTGAGAACTATTTAAGGTTTGATTTAAAGAGAAGGATTTGTTACAAGAACTTTTGTAAAAAAGCATTAATTTCTGGTCAGACCCACTTATATTATAGCTTTGAGATACTGCTTTTAATAATTTCATGCTTTCACAGTCATAAACAGTCTATATAAAGTATACAGTTACCTAGAAACTACTGTTTAAGTTGTAGGATGTTTGTGAGGGGGGGAGATGGTAATTAAATCAAATAATTAGTTGATATACTGTAAACTTACAGCAGCCAAATATCAGTGGAGTAATTAAAAACTCAAGTGTTCAGTATCATCCAAATAGAACATGGCTTGCCTATTAAAATTATGTCAAAGGATATTGTAAAAAATCAGGACTTTGTAACTTTGGAATGAAATTTAATTTCCTTATATACAAAGAAAGTATTGATGCCCTAATTGCAGTATTTCTCAAGATTACAGATGGGATATTTAGTGCAGTACTGGCAAGAGGACATGCTGATAAAGAAAACTGCTCAATGCCTTGAGAGAAAATATTGCCTGATAGAACTTTTTTACTCAAACTAAAATAAGAAATTAGCAACAAAGAAATGAACCTTGCTATTTTTTTCCTCTGGTATATGTGGAGGTTTAAACAGAAGTAAAATAAATTAACAAATGGAAAAAAATAATAATCCTATTTAACATGTGGTAAAAGGTAAGCTGGGACAACTAGAAAAATCAAAAGTCCTAGCAAAAAAGTAAAAAAGAGCAGCCCTGTGTACAATAGCAAAGACCTGGAACCAACCCAAATGCCCATCAATGATAGACTGGACAAAGAAAATGTGGTACATATACACCATGGAATAC